>JADDOH010017972.1:0-28806 GCA_016648135.1 Agrypnia vestita
ACTATAGTTTCGAGAGGAGCAGTCCCTCTCATCATCAGGTATAGATAATAACTAACTTAAATACAAAATTTATCAGTCTAATTGGGTAGGTCAGGGGGTCAGGGGGGCGCGCGGCAGGGAATGGTATTTGACAGGGAGATTGTGACAAAAAGTATATAGGCCAAACCACTAGAAACTTAAATACACGCATAAAAGAACATCGCCGCTGCTTAAAAAATAACAATTTCTCCGAATTTGCCAATCATATAATTAACACCAATCATTCTTTCGATTCACGAGTCACAAATTAAAATTACTCCACTCGGTTCCTCATAGACGATGGATAATGAATAGTTTGGAAACCGTTGAAATCCTAAAAAATTTAAATTCTGGAAACACATTAATAAATAATATCACATTTCAGTCCACTTCACCACTCCTAGAGCTGGTCGGCGAAAAAAATACCCTTCCCTGCCGCGCGCCCCCCTGACCCCCCCTGACCTACCCAATTAGACTGATAAATTTTGTATTTAAGTTAGTTATTATCTATACCTTATGATGAGAGGGACTGCTCCTCTCGAAACTATAGTTGTAATTTGATAGCTCATATTGTGTGTGTATTACAAAGTAAAGTAAAACATATTTTAAATTATAATGTTGCACCACGAAGTATCTGCCAAATCTTTCAATGATAGAAATTATTTTTTGTTGCATAATATTATGCACGTAATGGAGGTAATTAATATAAATTAATCACTTTTTAGGATTACAATTATATATTTAATTTTTGTCCGACGAAAATTAAAAACATTAGCACCATAAGGTGCCTTGTTGTAGTACAAACCAATAAAATTCATACTGGTAAAAAAGTGCTGCGGTAATAACAATAACGTAATCTACTTTAACAAGTGCCAAAATTGAAATAAATAACTTGGACTTTTTGCACACTTTTAATTGTGTTCTCATTTACCCGGGACTGGCCTGCCTCAATCTAGAAATCCCGGGATCGGAAAAATGCTCCGGGATCGTATTCCCGGGATAACATTGCCCCAAAATTGTTTAGTACCCCAAAATTCCTACAAAAGAAGCTGCGGGCTCGGTAACGACACGCGCAAGAAATTCGCCAGCTTTTCGAGGATAAACAAAGCCGAGCGAGTAATCCAATTAGACATTTGTTTATTTCTATGTATTACTTTGTTAATTGGTTTAGGTTAAGAAAAGATTCACACGCGAGCATGTGCGTGGTTCTTTTCTGCGTGGCGTATTTTGCGTAAGCCGTGACGTGAACTAAATACCGACATCGGACGGCCGGTGCACTAGCCGACAGCTCGCCGCACGTACTGAATAAATATGGCGAGTATCCGAGCGGTGTTGTGTTGATTTAGTTGGCTGGACCACGTGTTGAGGTGAGCCAAACACAATATGCCGCGCGCCCGGGTCGCGCGTGACGCCGACTGTCAGCCGAAATTTTTTCGTGCTAGAATTTCGCCGCGAAAGGTAAGGACGTCCGCGATCTGGGACATCACGCGAGTGTATTTGTGTGCCCGACACGTGTACCACAAAGCGTTTGGGAAGAGCCTCATAGTGCAGACATTTCGAGAGAAAACACTGCCACTCACTACGAGACGGGAACTTCGTCCAGCTTCCGTGTAGTTTATTATACAGATTCTAGAAAAGCGTAAAATAATTTTTCCATCATGTTTATGTGTGTTGACGCAAGTTAGAAAAGAGAAACGAATTTTTTTTCGTTACTTTTATTAATTCTTCTATAATTATTTAACTGTAACTGGTTGCGGATATTTTATAAGAACCGTATGTTTTTCCGAGAAACGATTCTCGGCGTTTCGTTGAAAGCTTATTCAACGTCATCGGGAGGACGACCTTTACCCGCGGAGGTAGAGGGCGGACTGGTTAGTGCTTTCGAGGGAGTAAATTATATGCACTTTGTTGAGGAGTGTTCAGTTCTTCTACAATAGAGGTCGCCAGTGTGCAATATGTACTAGTTACGTCGGCGGACTTTACTGCGACGTCTGATAAAGTTGAATAAGCATTCAACGAAACGTCGAGAATCGTTTCTCGGAAAAACATACTGTTCGTATAAAATATCCGCAACCAGTTACAGTTAACTATGTCTAACGATCGTAATAACAACCTTAATTCTTTTCTATAATTATTTATTTTCCCACCATTTCACGGGCATATTTATTTCATTAAAGTAAAATTTCCGTGACTTTGATCAAAGATACAAATAAATAGTGGTTTTGTACAGTGTTTTCTTTTGGTAGTATTTATTCGCTTATTTATAAAAAAATACAACAGATTCAACTGTAAAAAATATGATAAAAGCGACAATAAAACATTATCTACTGTCTTATACTATATCTACACATATATATACAATAAACAACAGAGAAAAATTAGTAACAAAATCTAGATATAAAATATATTAAATCTTGATTTCAGTTCCCACCACTCACGTAACCAATAAATAATAAATTGGCTGCCCCGTTATATAATCCACCCTCGGAGGATACAGATGTTATATTCTTACATATCGACTGGTCACACTTCCAGAACTGACCCAGTGCACCACTGGGGG
This sequence comes from Agrypnia vestita, assembly GCA_016648135.1. Classification (NCBI taxonomy): domain Eukaryota; kingdom Metazoa; phylum Arthropoda; class Insecta; order Trichoptera; family Phryganeidae; genus Agrypnia; species Agrypnia vestita. Next base: position 2,579 of record JADDOH010017972.1, read on the forward strand.
AGTGTACCTGTAAGATCCAGACAGAACCATTTCGTAACTGTAACACTAACTCACGCCAAAATTCCTTTATATATTTATTTAACACCAAATCCAATGGCTTGATTCTTGATGATGAGTGTATTCAACATACGATTTCAGGACAATAAGTGATTCACATAAGCCAATGCAGTTATACGAGTGTATCTATTATTTTCTGTACTTGATCCTCTTCTACTTTTCCTGTATTCTATATTTTTTTTGTTTTTGTTCCTCTGCTTTGTTTTTACTCTCGTACAATTTTTAAAAATTTCTGCGTTTTAATATTTTTATCATAAGATTCCTAATATAATATTGATGTTTGAAGGGTCCACGTAAGGGAGGTGCTATGTCACGTTTTGAACTTTTCAAATAAATTGAAATTTGATAGATTTTGAAATTTTGTTTTTGTTTTATTCATTGTCTTCATCATAGGCTTAAAATATAGAAAAAAAATCATATTTATCGGAATTCGCATTTCACCAATATGTTGCCATTAAAAAATACCGCAGATACCTAATCCTATTTTAGTCTTTCAATATAATAAAATAAAATAATTCATCTTTTTTCTGACTTATCACCTTTTTTCCTCGTTCGCGATTTTTTCTAACTACCATAACTCGGGACTGAACACGTTTTGCGTTCGGTCTGTTTGACAACTTTGTAACTTGACAACTTATGAAAAATACAGCAAAGCTGCATCACAATCTCACTTTAGACATGAAACGTACGGAGCATCTCCTTTCCGCGGAACCTTCGTATGTTAATCGAGCAATATTGCAATATGTTTGTGCAAAGGCTTCCCAGACTAGCAAACATATACGAGCAGCTAGACGTTTTCGCTACCAATATTACTATATTGAAACATATTTTAAAGGGTTTATTGAAGGATAACTAGACTTCGTCTATTAGGACATACTCATAAGCTGGTCTAGTTTTTTCGATCACTCACATGGAACTATTTTATTAAATTATTTTAGCACCGTCACTTTCCTCAACGAACATAGATAAACAGAAAGTGTCCGTTTCTTAAACGCAACTAAATATATTTTTTATTTATTCCTATATAAGGCTACATTACAATAATAATTGACGGAGCTCAGATTCACGATACATGGCACAAAAAATGAAATGTCCTAATAATGCAAATTCCCCCAGTTGGGTTCTCATTTATTATAGAATTGACTTTGTGATCGAGTTTGGTCTCTTTTGACTGCTTATTCTATATTATTGTTTACTTGACTGCTTATTCTATATATTGTATTATTAATTAAGATTTGGATATATTAGATTTTCTTTTCTTTCTTTCTCATTGTTATTTAAATAGATTACACTACCTACACCTATGATTGTAAGTGGTTATCCCTCACCACACACAAGAATCATAATTCTTTTTGGTGAGGTATATATATACATATAATGTGGTTTCCCAAATACTTTAGTTTTTTTAAATAAAAGCTTTTTTGCGTTGTTCTGAAAAGAGTATATATTTCATTAACAAAAGAACATAATATTTGGCATTAAAATTTAAAAATAATAAAAGTACACATCATACCTGAAAAGAGAAACAACATTTAAAGCTATCATTTTATATTATAAACTTTATCAATTGTTAAATATGTATTATTAACCGGTATATTATAATTTTCTCAATAGGTCGAATGTCAGCTGTTTGTGAAAGAATTTTCACACAAATTTAAACGTTCCATTTTAACAATTCAAATTAAATTAAGATCAATAGGTACCTACCGATCTTCATTTATATACACACACAAAAAAATACTGATTTGTAGACATTGTCTATGTATGATATATTTTATTTTATTAAATATCCTATTCAGATCATTTTTTTCCTTCGTCTACAATAGAATTAATTAACGCCATTATTAAATTGTAAACATTTAATTACTACTATTACTCAATTTTAATTGGCAATAAGACTGATTCACAAATGTTATATAAATACTAAATATTCTTGAACATTATACTACTGAGCACTGTCTGCTATAATACAGTAAACTACCAGTGTAGCAGGCAGGGCGTCAAATCAATTGAGTCTTTACTTGCTGCCAAGACTCACACAAACAACGAAAAAAGCTTAATTTAATTTTGGAAACACTGTAAAATTTGGAACATTGATTGTAAAAAAATATTATATATATTATTAATTAAAAAAATAAAAAAAATAAAAATGCATTTTTGAGTTAGGCGCTGCCGCACCGGGCGAGCGCCGCGCGGCCGCAGAACGGAATCGCGTCGAGTTTGTTTATTACTTTTATGCCTCAATGTGTATATTGTTTGAGCACTGCCCCCACCAAGCGGACGGGCGGATCGATTTTTAATCGAAGCCTGCGCGCTCGTCTTCACATCACTCGGGAAAGTTTTGATCGTAATAAATAATAAAGTCCGCATTAAAATGCCTTCGACGGTACGAAAAACAAACAAACACCGCGGAAGCTGGCGGCACAAAAGCCGATATCGATTTGTACACCGGGTATAACAGAACTAGTCTACAATGCTTTACAGGTAGATTCCTGCCTTGATGAGTCGAAAATATTCAAGCAACCATGGCCTAGTGTCAATCGTTATAGACGTACCAAATAACTTGGCGTGCGAGGGAGGGCGTCCCTATCGCGTAACAGAAGTTGTCAGGGTGTAAATTTATTACACAATACATAATGTACGGAATGTCCGGTGACCGGTGACGTTTAAATACAGAAATTTGGTCGGTCAGCACTAAAGAAACCATGCAGTAATGGCGGCCGTTCTATCTGTCAAACTGTCAGACGGTAATATCGGTCCATTATTCGCTTTTTCAGCTTCGCAAAACTTTAATACTTCATTGGCAATTGTTCTTGCACCATCCCGGACTGTTTAGGATGTTTTGGACATAATAATTCAGTGTATATTGGTAATCAAGATGTCACAGCTCGCGCTCAAAGACGAGAATGAACTGAATGACAGGGCGAGGGGTTACCGCCGGGTGCGGGCGGGGCGGATTTTAGTTCAAAATTCGCCGCACGCCAAGTTACGTTGGGCAAGCAATAAGGAGATTTGCGACATCAAAGTTTGCATTTTTTTCCATATTTCTGACTTATTTTTTACAAAACGTTGAAGTATCATTACAGTAACTTGTATCGATTACGAAAAATTTATTCGTTTCATTAAAAATTAAATAAAATGATAAAACCCCTGAAAAAATTCTAATTGGAAAACATTTCAATTGGTATTTTTTTGGAAGATTTTTATCATTTTATTTGACTTGTATTAAAGGGAACGAATTTTTCATATTAGATAAAAGTTACTGTAGTGATTGTCAAACGTTTTGCAAAAGAATGTCAGAAATATTGAAAAAAAAACGCAAATTTCGATGTCGCATATCTCCTTAACTATCGATATTAGGTTGTGGTTGCTTGTACATTTTCGACTTCGCCAAAACGCACGCGGAGGGCCGAAGCCGAAGTTTTGAAAGAAGTGCCGTTTTAAGTCGCATACATTCAGAAACAATTTAAGTTTCCCGGAAGTATAAGATAAAAGACCAAACTTTCCGCCACTTGTATGTAAATAAGGACTCGCTAGATGGCGCAGGAAAAGTTTGGAGCTTCTTCGCAGAGGCGTTATTCGATGACTGCGAATTTTGACGAACAAGAAAACGAGGATATTTGAAAGCATCTAAATGTTTGCGAAAGAAATTTGCTTAAGATGCGTTAGAAAAATCCGTGTGAGCAACTGAATAGAACAATTTGAGTTATACAGGTAAAATACTATCAGAATGCACAAGATTATTAAAAGACTCACCACTTGATTTATGTTGATATATTTTTGGAATATTTTTATTTTATTTAAAGTATAATGGAAACCTAAAAGGTTTATGGATAACATTTTTACATAATTCAATATAAGAAATAATAATAATATAATTAAGATACAAAGTCATTTTTTTATAGTTGGCCGAGTTTTAGCATTTTTGTCACATCTGTTTTGAATTTGTCAGTGGTCAGTTGTTTGATCTGTTGTGGCAGGTCATTGTATAGTTTTAATCCGTCGCAAATTAGTCGGGATCGTCCTGTGTTTGTTTTGGCGTGTGTTATGTGATAGTTTTGAGCCATTCTAGTGTCGTGTTGGTGTTTTTCGGGTATTTTGTGTAATTTTATGTCTTCGTCTTGTATTTCGCCAATTGCTAGTCTGTGAATGATTTTTAGTGTTTCGATTTTTGTAATGCTTCGATGTTTAATTGTTGTGTTATACTGTATACAGTTTCAGTTGGTGTCCGGTGTCCAGTTATGTTTAAGTGTTATGTTAATTTATGTTTTAATTACTAGATGTAAAAATGTGTTCTTTTTACAACTAAATAAAAAATATACAAAAAACATGCGGGGTATAAAAACAAAGGCAGCAATATCCAAAAAAAATTTAATGCAGTCATCGAGGATTACTAGTTTTATAGGAAAAGTAGCTTATAAATATATAAGAAATATGATTTTGGAAGGGACAAATTAATAAAATCTAAAATTCAGTATATTTTAAGTTAGTGGTAATCCTCGGTGACTGCATTCAATTTCTTTTTAATTTTTTGGATGTTGCTGTCTTTACTTTTATACACCCCGCACATTTTGTTCTGTAAAGCACTCTTGAAATGAAACATTCACGAAAATCGCTAAAGCTTAAATCATATTCTGGTAGCATGAAACTATTATATTCATTTTAATAAAACCATATTTCATTTGTGAAGTTACGATTTATCAGAACATAGTTCCGTGATAAGTAAAATTAATTTTAGACAGGTAAATAGAAAAACCCCCGGAAAAAATCCTTATACAGATTGTAGTTTCCAAAGAAAAAATATATGTCTTTAGTTAGCTTATAACTTAATTAGCGGGTGATTTATTTCTTTATTTATATTTCTTTACTGAGTTAATAAAATACAATTTATCATTACGTAACTAATGTTAACCATGCGTACATTCAATTTAATAGAATTATATTTTTATTCCGAGATATGGATGTATGCATTCCTTCTTTAACATGATAATATTTCTCTGTTTCCTTTGTAAAGAGTTTTGCGTATTTCTTTTCTGTCCTTTTGGAATTCTTATTTCGTTTGGATTTCTTGTATCATGTCCACGAATATCAGTGTTACATGTTATTTTATACTTAGTATTTTGACATTCTTTAATTTACGATTTAATATATGAAAATCATTGTGTTTAGCTTTAGTCATTGTTTTACGGTCATTTATCTTTATAATTTTAGAGTGTCTATTTCTCCTTACAATGAGTCTCATTGCTGTTTTGTTGAATTTCAAATATTTTTGTCTCCTCCATTACTCAAGTACAAAATAGTGGAGCAATATCTAAAATTAGGAACAATTATTGATTTATAAATTATCATGGCTATTTATTGAGTCAATTTTTTGTCTTGTGATGGCTATAGTTTTTAAAACTATGTGAATTTATTTAATTTTATATCTATAAATTTCTTATATTTAAATCATATAATTTTTTAATTTACTTATATCACATACGTGGGGTATTTTTTTCTTTATTAATTATTTTCAGACCCACAAAACATCACATTGATATTTGTCTGTAGGTGCATCAATACATATATATAAATAAATTGTATATACCAGAAATACATTCATATTAATTAATTACAATAGATCTTATTTACTCAATACAAATACAAATACAAATACAAAATAAAAAAACTCAAATACAAATCTACAATACTATACAACAATACAAGAAAAAATACAAATATTACCAAAATCAAAATAAGTCTCTTTTATTTAGTAACATATTATTCATTAATTCTGTATTTTGCCCTTTTTTATTAATATCCATTTTGACACGACATGGGATTTTATTTAATATTTTTGGTACGACATATTTTAATGTTTTTTGTCCATATTTATTTATGACCTTCGGTATTCGTAGTCCTTCTTTAACCGTAAATCTGGTACTATGTTTATGAATCAATCTATGCTTATACGTCCCATCTTCATGATATCGTGTAATTAGTTTGTACCACAAGATAGCATATTTTGTATTATATTGCTGCCTTTGCTTTTATACCACACATATCATATAATTTTATTAGGCAATTAATACATTTTGACGTAAATAATATAAATGAAATAAACTGTCACTGTACCGCCACATTTGCAAAAAATGAAACCTTGACAAAAATTCTGAGCGTCGATTAACATGAATATTAATTATTAATTATATCTTCTTCAAAAAGATATAATTAATATTCATATTAGTAGTATACATTGTATCCTGACGAAGGGGCCATGGGCTCTGAAACATGTTGATATTTTTCAATATACAAGTGGTGAAAACAAAGATCATTTCTATTAATTATAGCTTTACAATACATACAATGCGTGCGTAACATACTTTACATTCTATTGAATACAATTTGAATGAGTGCCTTTTGTTAAAAAACGCAGGAAAATCAGCCGACATGTCCTGACAGGGGACTGATCCCGGTGGAGTTGATTTCAGACCCGGAAAATTCACTCCCGAAAAATCTTCCAACGAAAAATAGTATTCCTGTTCAGAAGCCGTCAACAAAACTCAAGAGGATAAGAATTCCACAACACGCCTTGAATAATACTTTAATTTTTAAGTATTACATTATAGTCCTAATATTTCTAGAATAGTGTGATAGGTACAATAAGCATAATATTAAAAATATGAAATACTAAATATTTTATAAGAACATTTCAACTCGTAATATCTTTTTTAAATTTCTGTCAGTAAGAAATCGTCTTATATAGTTTATTAAAGGTTTAAAATTGTCTATGTAGTTTGAAATAAAGTTTTTTATTTATTTATACATACTCGTGTATAAAATGTACGATTTGTCCATCTAAAACTCGAGAATAGCTGGAAAGATTTACCTGTACATCTGAGTTGAACACCGAAGAAATATGTTGCGAAAATGCTATAGGCAGGAAAAAATTGTGTGCCAATAAATACATAAATATATCGAAACAATACAGGAGAGATTCATACATCGATAGAATTCCGGATCAATAGATACCTCACAGTTAAATCAAATTGATTTTCAATGATCAATTGATATCTCACAGTTTACTCAAATTGTCTACATCTGAGAAATCTGGGTTTTCTACTAGTCGATTATATCAAATTCTAAGTTAAGGAACGTGAAAACAAAACATGTTGCAATTATTTTGATTGTACACTTGCAAAATTTGTTCTGCATTGTACTTTGTTTTAGAATTGGTGCTATTCTCTATAAGTTATTTAACAAAAATCGGTAACATTTTCTGTTTTGATATTAACTATTAACCAGGCGCTTGCAGTCAGAACATTGAAGCCTGATTTATAGTTTAACTTTAAATAGTAACACATACTTATGTAATTTTGTAATATTCCTATCACAAATAATAAAATATTGTTGTGTTGTAATATTGTGTCAAGAAAATGTGTTATTTTGTTTTTTTTTTCCTAATATGTAACGCGCCTCTGCTATTGACTATTTACTGATGTAGGAATCTCAAGTAGCTCTGACGAAATTGTGATTCAAATAAATATTTGACATTAGTGAGAAGACAAGTACCAAAATTTGAGGAATTTTAGCGTACATTAAATTGCGAAGCCTTATCCATTTGAATTTACTAACATGAAAATAAAAAAGACAGTCCTTAAATAATTGTCACTGAAGACAAAAACATGTAAAAAATATTAACCGTATCCTATATAAACAAAGAATATGACAGCACCATATAAACAACATAGATATGACAGCAAAAGCTCATTTAGATTAAGTTTCTTTAGCTTGAAAATAATGTCGTCAGCACTCGTCAACAATGTGAGTCTTCCAGCTTGCGGTTTATCTCTGTTCGCGCTTCATAGATTTTAGAAAGCTTAACCTTTTCCACTCCAAGGCTCTTTTTGTTTTTTTTTAGTTTTTGTTTTTTTTAAAGTAAAATGGATTTTTTTATCTGAAAACTATAATTTTGCGAGTTATTACATGATACTATATTATAATTCTTAATTATAATCTTTATAATCCATTTTGGTATGGTATTTTTTAAAACAAATACCGGGATAGAGCAAAGGTTCTGCCTCGCATGTTTTTCAAAAACGTTTGTTTTATTTAACTGTATTTTTTTTTTAAATAGAGATGTGAACACGGAATACGTGTCACATCAATATTCTTACTATTTTCAAACTAAGCTAAACGCTTGTGCTATGAAAATAGGACTAACTTGCTAGTCTGGAGTGAGGTTCGAACCCGCGACCTTTGGATCACGAGGCCAGTGTCCTAACCACAGGACAAACAAGCTACGCATACAAGTATGTTTGTTTTATTTAACTGTAATTTCGGATATTTTATACGCACCGTATGTATTACCGAGAAGCGAATCTCGACGTTTCGTTGGATACTTATCCAACGTCATCAGGAGGACGACCTTTACCCGCGGAGGTGGAGGTCGGACTGATTAGGTGCTGCTTTCTAGGGCGTAAATTGTATGCACTTTGTTGTGGAGTGTTCTCTTCTTCTACAACAGGGGTCGCCAGTGTGCAATATGTACTAGTTACGTCGGCGGATTTTACTGCGACTTCTCTCAAGGGTTGAATCAGTGTCGTTAGAACAGGACGCCAAATACTTTTGTTTGTTTTGTCCCCACCCTTGATTTTTCTGTTAGAGCACACAGAACAGTCTTCTACTGAAATTCTTGTGCTTCCCCCTGGTTATAAATATATAAAAAAAGAGGAGTTCAATCAAGACGTTGTTTTGTATCTGTTGCGGTCGCGGTTCTGTGACATGCTTTGCCCTAAGGTCTCCAATGAGTGACACGAGCAAAATTGCCTGTATTTCTTATGATTCATTGCTACATTTCCAAATTCAACTGTCCGGTCTTCGGAAAAATAGTTTTCTCCATCACTCGAGTGCCTTTCTTATAAAGCAGTAAGATGAGATTGAGTAGATTTATACAAATAATACAATCAATATTTTTGAGAGAGATTCATTTACATTTTGGCTATTCTGTGGGGATGCCAACATTGTAATAAATCAAATTGAAATGCATAATTTATATTTAAAAAATTGTTTTGTGCATGGTTAACGCCGGTGTTCGTAACTTAGCTTTACTTTGCAATTCTCTGAGCCGAAGCCTCGTCCGCACACATACCGCCGCAACTAATTTTGCATTTAATATATCATTTCATAGTTATGTTTATAGTTATGTGCCCTTGGTGTCACATCAAAAATATGCGAGTTTGGTGGGGGTGGCTGTGCGTGGGTGGGAGTGGGTGACGAAAATGTGCTTTCTAACACATTTTTTTGTTATGGGAAGACTGCAAATGCTTCAGATTGTTTCAAAATAGCCGCGCCGACTGTGTCGGTGAGTCTAGAAGGTTCCGGAAAAACATGCTCTAGAAAGTTCTGGAAGGAGAAGGTTCTAGAAAATTCGCGAAAGTGCTATAAGGTTCTAAACTGAGTGGCGGAATGTGTCGGTGTGTCTATAAGGTTCCTGTACATTCGATAAATTTATTGAAAGTTCTGGAAGGAGAATGTTCTAGAAGGTTCGCGAAAGTTCTATGACGATCCAAACAGTGTACTAAAAATCTACGCGTGCGAAGCCGCGCGGGCGCAGCTAATATAAAATAAAATCATAACCCCCATTTCATAATACTGTACACTTCGGTAATTTTGTAACGTGATGAAAATTATATATAATAAGAAGGTACTAACAAGCAATTTAATATGTAATTTTAAAATTATGTTTCCGATATAATGGAAGCAATATTGATCTTTGACAAATGTCTTGTTATTTTATATAAAAACTTCACGCGCACATATAAGTATGTACTGTCTATTTTATTTATTTATTTAACGCCCTTATGGGCTTTTACAAAATATACAAAATATAAATTTAAAAAAATAACATAAAGACGGATATATAGTAAAAAGGTACAAGAACATATAATACAATTGTCTAAATTTAAATTACTGTTAGAAGTGCATATAATGGATTTGTGTAAATTTAGATAGCAGTTAAAAAGATACAAGTACATCTTATAGATTTGTGTAAATTAAAAAGAGAAGTTTTAAGTAGTAAGAAGAAAAATAAAAATTTATCATCCATTTCCATTTAGAAGAGATGTAAAGAATTGTATCAACTTTGTCCTATACACAGTTATATTATCAGCAAAAAAGTCGGGGAATTTAAAGGATCTTGGTATCCCGATACAAGAAGGGTCCGAACTACGAGTGCTAAATCTCCCTCGGGTGTCCTGGTCGAGTTGGGAACGCCGTAGAAGACGGGAGAGCACACATCATATTGTCCAACCAGATACAGAGAATGTATCGCCGCAAAGAAAACTTCGATCAAGTTTATTCGCCATGTGTGACCGTCCGTCTCGAGGTCGGGCCGCGGCGGGGCGGGGAGGGGGAGGGGGGATCGCGGTCGCTCCTGCGGTCGGCAGCTTCGGCAGGAAACCGGAAGGTAATGGAGATCTTTACAAAACTATCTTGTCGTAAATGAATATCGAATTTGCCCGCTTAAAGACGACGATTGAATGAGAGAGATCGAGAAGGTCTGTGGCCGCGCTCCCCGTGTGTCAAGTGCGAATGCGTGTTGAAGTGGTTCCCGCTGTCTGTCATTTATACGAAGAGGAACAAACTCAGTCCCTTCAGAGTGGGCGCAGTAGTAGCTACTACCGAACCATACCGAATGTCCTGCTCTGACAAGTTTACCGTGCAGTCATACAGCGACCCTCGTGGTCCAGCGGGCATGGCAGTGGCCTCTCACAACGGGGTTTCCGGGTTCGATTCCCGGTGAGGTTACAATAACATGCATCTATGTGATTGTCTTAAGGTGTTTTTTGAGATGTGATCGATACAGTAATTGGGCCTAGCGGCCAATATTCCCCGTAAGAGTAGCTCGTTGGTCTTGTGGTTAGGACTCGCGCCTCGTGATCCAAACGTCGCGGGTTCGAATCTCACTCCAGACCAGCAAGTTAGTCCTATTTTCATAGCACAAGCGTTTAGCTTAGTTTGAAAATAGTAAGAATGTTAATGTGAAACGTATTCCGTGTTCACATCTCTATTTAAAAAAAAAAAAGGTTTGCGAGTGTACCACCGCATACAGGAAGAAATATGCAAAACCAGGTATTAATTTTGCCGTAGGAGACCGAAAATTGACCAACATTTTATTACGTACACCAAATGTTGCACATTCTTTCACTAATTTCTCACTTCTTCTCCTTCAAAAAATGTGCACATTTTTTTGTACAAATGAGTTTGTAGGCCGTGCGTATAATAGAAAAATTAGAGAGGACGTTCTTCGTGGCCTGTTGTAACTAAATTAAGTAACTAAGCTAAGTAACTTTCCACTTTACTTTCGCTTGCTTAAAAAATTTTTGTACGATAGAAAAATGAACGAATTAGGAGTGAATATATAATGTCGAAAGTAGCGCAGTATACAGAAAGAAAGAATCGCGTAGATGGTTTGATCGTGTGATACGTAAGAGCAAGAAGAAGATGGTACATAAAATGTGTGAGGCGAGTGGTGAAGGCAATAGGAACAGAGTGGATCTGCGAAAGAACTAACATGATCAGATATACCGTATGTTGGAGGACAGCCCTATTAAAAGCTTCTCCAACCGCAGAGTGTGCATAAAAAGATGTACAAAAGTGGAGGAAGCAAAAGTGTCATGCCAAGTCAAAAGAACGCGGTGTTCTGTCCTCTCTGCCTGCTAAAAAAGGTTTTATTCTTTTTTTGTAGTGTGCATTTTAAACTATGTGTAAATATTAATTTAAAAAATAACATCTGCATTATAAAAAGTGCAAATTGACGCTAATTAATCATTATGAATAAAAATTTATGTGATGTATTTAAATAAATAAATAAAGCCTTTATTCAATGTCCAAATAGAGTAGATATTTAACTTATACAGTGAATGTAACTTCAATCTACTTTAATAAAATAATAACTTAATTCAATTAGTTAAGTATATATTCTTCAGCAACCAGTTTGTTGGTTAGTTTTTCCTCTGATATAGGCCTCCCCTAGTTTCTCCCCTAGTTACATCTTTCTCTGTTTGTTCTCATAATATGACCACTACAATTTGTTTTTATTTTTTATTTTTAGTAAACATCGCTAACTTTTGTCCTTTATTTTTGTAGTCGTCCACCTGTTACGTAGCCTTATGTTTAGCATACTCCGCTACATGTTGCGTTGGAAAACTATAAGTTTTTGATTGTTTTTGCTCGTAGCTGGCCAAGTTTGGCACCCACAAGCGAGACATGGGATAATGCACGTGTTGTATAGTTTGCTTTTCACCGACATTGGTAATGTTTCGTTTTAACTATTTATTTTAGCGACCGGTAAGGTTTCCAAGTATTTTAAAATATGCACACAATATGAGCTATTAAATTACAACTATAGTTTCGAGAGGAGCAGTCCCTCTCATCATCAGGTATAGATAATAACTAACTTAAATACAAAATTTATCAATCTAATTGGGTAGGTCAGAGGGTCAGGGGGGCGCGCGGCAGGGAAGGGAATTTATTTCGCCGAACAGCTCTAGGAGTGGTGAAGTGGACTGAAATGTGATATTATTTATTAATGTGTTTCCAGAATTTAAATTTTTTATGATTTCAACGGTTTCCAAACTATTCATTATCCATCGTCCATGGGGAACCGAGTGGAGTAATTTTAATTTGTGACTATCGAAAGAATGATTGGTGTTAATTATATGATTGGCAAGTATTACAAAGTAAAGTAAAACATATTTTAAATTATAATGTTGCACCACGAAGTATCTGCCAAATCTTTCAATGATATTTCCAAGTATTGCTTATTCTTTTGTCGATTTCTTTTGAATATGGGTGTTTTATTGATATTATTATGTAATAATGTTACGAATGTACAAATGAACACATCGATCTAGTCCCAACTTGAATTATCCATGAAGGCGTCAAAACCTTGATCGTGATATAGAATCGTTTAATAAATTTCTTACATAATTTTAAATTTTTATTCAAAAAAAAATTCTGACTTCACAGCATTGCAAGTTTTGGCCCGCCAAAATCTCAAATGACAGTGAGACATTCAGGAACGTGTGGTTAATAACAAAATATTACGCATCTCCTAAAATGCTGTACTACAAATTGCAATTTAACTCGATCTAATTGACGCAGGAATTTGTCAAATAGGCCTCGTTAAATAGGCGTGTCAAGGTTAATTAACGTCAAACAGACAATTTCCCAATAAACTCTCTTTAACTTGGCACACAACCGAGAAAAGGTTAGGAGGACCCCGCTCGAAATAATGTGAAAACTTTGTTCTGATAGCAATTAATGCTCAAATCGGAAAATTTGCAAACGATCGTAGCTAATATTTCATGCTCAATGCCAATTTTCATTATTCTGATATTCAGTTATGATTATTCTCGGGAAATTTTGAGAGAATCTATTACAAAACTTAAATTTAAATGGAGATTAAAAATGTACACATTTCATTGTAAATAAATAAAATGCATACTCCGAATTCGGATAACAATATAAAAACAAAGTTCAACCACCACTGTCAGACTCAATTATTGAAAATTTATAAATACACGGTTATTTGGAAAACATTAATAACCTCGCAGGACTACATTCCTGCCTTGATTATGAGTCAACCTGACCTAAACTGTTCAAGCAACCATGACCTAATATCAATAGTTATAGAGATATGCGATATCAAAGTTTGCATATTTTTTTTCAATATTTATGACTTATATTTTGTAAAACGTTAAAGTATCATGAGAGTAACTTATATCGAATATGAAAAATTCATTCCCTTTAATACAAATCAAATAAAATAATAAAAACCTTCCAATTCCAATTGGAAAACATTCCAACTGGAAATTTTTCAGGGTTTTTATCATTTTATTTAACTTATATTGAAATGAATGAATTTTTCGTAATCGATTTATGTTACTTTAATGAAAGTCCAGCGTTTTATAAAAAATAAGTCAGAAATATTGAAAAAAAAAAATCAAATTTTGATGTCGCATATCTCCATAACTATCGATATTAGGTCATAATAGCTTGAATATTTTCGATTCATAATCGAGGCAGGAATATAGTCCTGCGAGGTTATTAATGTTTTCCAAATAACCCTGTATATTCGTCAAAAATACAACTGATAAACAGTATGCAAATTGTACCTATGAGTACAGATACACACCGTATGCTATGTTAATGTAGATAAAAACATTATATTTATACATATGATTAATATATTTTACTTTGAGTTTCATTATTTAGCTTGAATATCATCCATGATATGATAGAGTAAGGAATGAATGTAAAGCTGATCGTAGCATAATACATGGAATAAAAATAGGGTCGCTCAGGTGGTTTGGGCATGTTGAGCGAATGAATGAGGAAAGAATGGTAAGAAAGATATATAATGCAAGTGTTGACGGCGCCAGAAAGAGAGGGCGACCGCGGAAGACGTGGCAAGACCAGATTAACCAGATACTGGAAGACGGTCCTGTTAGAAGCCTGAACAACCGTAGAACTTGCATGCGAAGATGAATGAATGTAGACGAAGCGAAAGTCAGGACAGAAGAGTATGGCGCTCTATCCTCTCTGCCTACCCCCACGGGGAAACGGCGTGATGGTAAGTTGGTTAGTTAGTTAATCATCCAATAAGCTCTTAGGGCCGGTTGTTTGATGAGAAGTAAGAGTAGTTAAGAAAAAAATCTTAGATTTTTGCTTTTCATTTTTGCATTCAAACAGCCGTCTTCGTAAAAATCTATGCTTTTTGCTCAACTATTACAATTATCAACGATCAAACAACCGGCCCTCGGAGAAATAATAATGGTAAAAAATAACTCGATTTCACACAAGCTTCACCCCTACACACCTCACACTTAAGTGATCACTTTACACAATGTAACGTTCACCAATTCCACCGTAAGAACATCAACACATTCTTCTATAATTTGTCATAATTAATAATTATCCTATGGACAGTAATTCAAATTCAGTAATTATTTTCAGAACATGCATATAATTTTTTTACTGTATAAGAAAGCAACGCAAATTTTTAATTTATTTTATACATCAATATACATTATATTCATCGATTTTCATACACAAGCAAATACATTTATACATAACATAATATTACATATATACATAAATACTATATAGCATAATTTATACATAACATAAGTAATGGATAGTTTACTTTATAAAATAAAAACAGAGTGTAAAATTCTTGATCAAGATTTAGGGCTTTAATGGTGCCTACATATAAGTCAATTCTCTACCCTCTAAAACCAGCGGGCTTCAACCTTCCGCAGCCTGTGAAACCTTCCAGCTAATAATATTTTTCAAGGAACTTTAATCGTGGAAAACGCTTTAGAAAGTAAAGAAATATAATTTAATTCTTATCAAAAAAGTTCTTCTTATTACACTCATACCAGTCCCTCAAGTTACGCGGCCATGCATCTTCCCACGCTTCTTTTACCACATATTTTCCCCTGGATGATGAGCTGATACTCCAGCTTCCTTATTTTGATAGTTCGCAGCACTTCTCGGTCTTTTTCCATACCCCGGAGGACTTCACCATTCGTCACTCTATCCACCCAGGAAACTTTCAAAAAGGGAATCTCAAAAGCCTCGACTTTGCGGATTAGTTCTTGGTTAACTGTCCATGCGTCCACCCCACATTAGAGAATGGAAAAAAATAACATCGAGCCATACGCATTCTAATTTGTAGGCTTAGGTCACGGTTAGAAAATAACGGTCTCATTCTGAGAAACGCACTTCTTGCCATCTCTATTGGAGCTTTTACTTCTTGAGATGGATTCCAGTTCTCATTCACCCATGCACCAAAGTACTCGTATTGCGTGTCTCTTTCTATTGGTTCGTTTTTGATGGCTATTTTAGGCGTTGAAAGTGATCTTTTTGATGCTATCACCAATTTTATTTTGCGAGTGCTCATCTTCAAGACATACTCGTCCGCAAATATAAACGTACCACTATAACTTGGCGTGCGAAGGAGGGCGTCACTGTCACTAAGAGAAGTTGCCGGGGTGTAAATTTATTACACAATACATAATGTACCGGTGACCAGTGCCAGAGCCTTCAATAGAAATTTGGTCGGGTAAAAGCGCGCTCCGCGGCGGCCGCTCTATCTGTCAAACTGTCAAACGGTAATATCGGTCCATTATTTGCTTTTTCAGCTTCGCAAAACTTTAATACTTCATCGGCAATTGTTCTTGCACCATCCCGGACTGTTTTTGATGTTTTGGACATAATAATACAGTGTATATTGGTAATCGAGATGACACAGCTCGCGCTCAAAGACGAGAATGAACTGAATGGCAGGGCGAGGGGTTACAGCCGGGTGCAGGTTTTAGTTCCAAACTCGCCGCACGCCAACTTATGTTGGGCAGGCAATAGTACTGTACACAAATATACTGATAAAAAATCTTTCATTCGCGGCAAAGCATTTATCGATCATGTCAATGTGGTTTGCAAGCCCGCGTCATCTTCTACCCCTAAACTGTTTCTACACTCAGTTACGTTAGAAAAAGCGTAATACGTAATCGAAACTACACGAGAGCAGAGCGATATTTCGCAAGATCTTCGAGTTGAATTAATTTCAATTTCAATTTTCAATTTTCAATTTTTATTTATTACATAATATGTACATTACAAACTTTATGTTTAATGCATACATATTATGAATTTATACACATATATATATACATACATACACATATACATATATATACATATATACACACCCATATACATATTGTATATTAAAATAAAAATTTATTATTAACTAATTAAAAGTGACCTGTACAATCTGGTCAGAGGTGTAGGAGAATCCTGCTTCGGAAAACCCCCTCAGACACATGGAATATATCAATATCCAAAGCGATCTTGTTCAGCATAGCTGTATCTTTTCCAACAGGCATAACCATCGGCAGGTTGGTCCTGTATATTGGAATGTGAAACAATCTATGCTGACGATGTCTAAGGTAATTATCAGGAACATACAAACCAAGACTAACACGCCATAATACGACAATCACGTTTGCCGGAATTTTTTTACGCGATTCGTTCGCTCGATTCTCCCTCCTCGGCGGTTCCGGACAAATCAGCGCGCACAATTCGGGGATGCGGCGCTCTCATCCGCGGCCGTAACAAAGTTTCACCCGAACAGCGTTCCGATTCAAAGAAAACAAATTGGGGCTTTTATTAGCGCGGGAGCGCCGATCGTCACATCCTCCTCGACAAAAGTTATTCCGGCATTCTTTGATTCATCCGGGCGAGATCATACCGCACATCCTGCACAACCTAATTTAAAAAAAAAACCCTTTTATAAATGTAGTATAAGTCAAAGGATAGCGAGACTCCGTCAGTCTAGGGACGCGTAATTTCGCCATGACTTTTCAACTTGTACACTTCAACAATACATAAGAGCCAGCGACCGCCGTAGTTATAGTATCAAACCTGAAATATTTTCTCTACATGTTATAGTGGGTAAGAAGGTTGGGACATTATGACATTTGAGTCCGGGGGAATTTGGCAGACAACAGATAATAAAAGTTGAAAAAATGATTTTTTTTAATATTTTTTATTTTTTTATTTAAAAGGTTATGGAAACCTAAGAGGTTTATGGGTAACATTTTTACATGACTCAATATAAGAATATATAATAATATAATTTAGATACAAAGTCATTTTTTTATAGTTGGCCGAGTTTTAATATTTTTGTCACATCTGTTTTGAATTTGTCAGTGGTCAGTTGTTTGGTCTGTTGTGGCAGGTCATTGTATAGTTTTAATCCGTTACAAATTAGTCGGGAATGTCCTGTTTTTGTTTTGGCGTGTGTTATATGATAGTTTTGAGCCATTCTAGTGTTGTGTTGGTGTTTTTCGTGGATTTTGTCTAATTTTATGTCTTCGTCTTGTATTAATTAAAACGTAAAAATAACAAACCTGATTTTAATACGCTTAACTAGGCAGTGCTAATACACTCATATTAATCAAAGCCAGACACTTTTCGAAGATCATTTCTTCCGCCAGACATTTTGCAGTTCTGCAAATAATCATGCAATTTATTATATTTGGGGGCATCCGCGGAGGACCTGGCAAGCCAGATAAACAAATGTAGGAGGATGACCCTGAAAAACGTGCATGAGAAGGTTTATGAAAGTGGATGAGGCAAAAGTCGTATGCCAGGGCAGAAAAGTGTGGCGTTCTGTCCTCTCATCTACTCCTCGTGTTGGTTAGTGAGTTAAGGTACAGATACACTTGCTTCTTTAGTGGCATGCCCTAACAACTGTACACACTTGCTCATTACTGGCATGCTTATTAGTGGCATGCTCATAAATAAGCATGCCCAAAGCTAACAATAAAACACACATGCTTATTAGTGGCATGCTCTTGTCATAGAATAGAGACGCTCTTGTTCAAAATGAAAACTTTGCAAACTGAAATAGAAAATTCAAGTGAACCAATAAATCAAAAAAGTTCCCGAGTTTCCATCCGCACATTTTTGATTTTAGTTTATATAATTTTTATTGTAAGATTTGAATCATTCATGCCTATTAATAAAGTTTCGTAAACATTATTTCTCACTATATTATTTTTACACAACGGTGACCGAGTATTCCACAGGCATTCGTGATTCCTATAATAAGTTACGAAAAGTAATGTTTTATCATCTCCCCAACGCGCCATATTTGTTTCATCTGTCGCGGACTGAAAAGATCGCATCGATAATACTAGCCGCGAAGCCCGCGAATGACATAAGCATGCTCATAATAAGCATGTCTGTTCACACATGCTCCAAAGATACCCCTTCTCTATGGTGAATGACAGTGGCATGCTCATTTCTAGCAATGTGCGTACACACATGCCACTAATAAGCAAGGCCTAGAGAAGGTCGATACTGCGCATGCTCACGTGCCACTAAATAAGCATGTGTATCAGACGCCTTAAGAAATAATCTATCAAACTTACAGAATATTTTGTCGCTTTTGTTTCATATAAATTACTACACATAATGAAAGCTATAAGCAAGTTCGGGATCTCGCCGCCAGGATTTTATCGACAGCATTAAATAAAGCGATTTACGTCTTGGCTAAATATAAAAAGTGTAATAAATAAAGGCTGGCCAGCCTAGGATTTGAACCTGCGCATTTCTAGAAAAAAGTTAGCCACGACCGGTAATACGACATGCGTTGATATTATCATGTTTGTAATAAAAATGTAAGTTGAGGTTTTTAACATTATTAATATTATAATTATAGAGTTTTTAATATATAATATACTTTTTAGCATAATTAAGGATTAAGATAAGGTAAATATGAAAACCTTATAAAATATCTTTTTAATAAAAATCTTTATCCGGAGGAATTTTAAACAAAATCTTAATATATTTCGTTTTCATTCTTGTTCGAGAAAAGGATACCTACTATTATTCTAGTAACATACATACATATGTATGTTACTAGAATAATACAAGAAAACTAAAATAATATGTCAAATGTTAATTGAATATTTACGTGTATAAACCGGTAGAATACGATTAAGGTTGAAAGGAATAGGAGGCAACGAGGCAGACGCGGTAAGCGATGGTAATAGGAATTAGAAATGAAGGTTAGGGCACTTTTTGAGTGAGGTAATACGACAAAAACAATTAATTATGCATTATCAAGTACAAAAGCTCTTAACCGAATTAGCTGCAAAAGGTACAGAACAACAATACCACTAGCGAAATAAGCAAGCTCCACCGCACTTGAATTATATGACCTGTTGTGCCGTGTTGCGTGCACAACGTCGTTTCGTAAAATCTACATCCTCTGCTTGGACATGCTGTGTTAAGTAAAGAATGGCACGGGACGAAACAAAAAATCACTGGACACGTATTTAACTTGAGAACTGTTCTGTAATTCGCGCTAGTCACTCGAGAATATTCCACTTGTCTCTGGAAATGCTGAACGCCGTTTGTATCGCCTCTAGAAAATTCGCAGGCAGGTACTCTTTTACGCGTTTTGTCTATGGTCCCGGTATTCGCTTTTGTGGAATCGTGGCTTCAAATTAAACGCTGTTCCGCAGCTATGGTCTCGCTTGTTCATAAAGGAAATATAATTCTATAATTCGATTATAATTGTACGCATGCAGGAAATGTAAGTCTACAATATTCCCAAGCTTTCGACTGACTTACAGCTCTTTCTAATTGTTTCCAAACTATTCTAAGACCCACGTGAAGTCGTGCAATAAATTCCGGAATTGGCGGAATTTTTTGGACTATTCTACAGTACTTTTTAGCAGTAAATGCAAAATGCTCACATAGATACATCGTGGAGCAAAAAAATAAATACTTTATAAAAAATACGCCAGATTATTAGATTGTTCTTCGCTTCTTTGCTCTTATAATTGTGAGGTATTTACCCTTGACACTGAGCATCATTATAATAAAACGCATTGTGCAATAACCCCAAACATGGCCGCCTGAATACGACCGGCAAGAATAATCATGCGGCGAATACGATTTTTAGCAGGAAATACGTAGAAGGAGTTGACGTTGTCACAGGAAAGATAATAAATCAATATGTAATAGACGTTCGCTGATAAATGCAACTGAAAACGGCCGACCGCCCGAATGCTGAAGCCGATAATAATAAAAAAAATGTCGTAAATCAAAGGTGCGATCTCCATTTACAGGTGTAATTTTTAAAACATCGCGTAATATTCCTTGTGAAATTCGTGTATAGCGAAGATTTGGCCACACGGAAGTTGTAATTCTAGCGCGCGAACTGTATTCGGGCAGAACCGTACATGGACGGCCATTTTCATTACTCATTCAGCAAAATGTGTTGCGATATTTAACAAACCGTATTGGCCTTATCCTATGGTTCGGATTCTCGGAACCGTACAAGGCAATAAAAATAACAATAATTATTATCAACCGGACGGGGCTAGAAACGTAATGGCTCCTTCGGCGGGACAGGTGTTGGCGAAAATGTTAACACGGACGTCATTTTGTACGAAGCGTTTCTCGTTTTCTTATTACGTGTCCGTTTTTACATCTTTTCTCTTCGTAAACCGTAAAATTTCATTACGTTGTACCGCAGATTAGGTACTTTTTATTCAGTTCGAGTTCTTGATTCCATCATAATTTTTTATTTTAAAAAAAATAGAGATGCGAACACGGAATACGCGTCACGTCAATATTTTTACTATTTTCAAACAAGCTAAATGGAGATCTAACCTAACCTAACCTAACCACAAGACCAACAAGCTACTCATACATTTTGATACTATTCGTAAACTACAAAAAGCGCTTTCAAATAATTATCTTTATTTATTACAGATAGTTATTTATTCACACGTAAAAAAGAATTAAATGAATTAAGAATTAACAGAAAATAAAGTGACAATTTTTTTATAAAATGTGGAATATCGTAAAAATGGATAGGCAAGCAATTATCGCATAGTACTTTTTTTACAATTATGGCTAATTTCAACTAAACTACTCGCGATTACTCGCCATAAAGAAACTGCTTTATATAGGAAAAGTCGAATAATTTGTTATACAACAGACATAACAGCATATAACAAAGCTAATTATCAAGAAACATCGAAGCCGATCCCGCGGACTTACTACCAATCAACCGAATACACAACTTGCGAATTGGGCCCGGCCACCGCAGACCGTACTCGACAAGAAATACGCGTTGAAAATATACCTGCACAGAGTCTATAAACTTGAATACCTGAGCCTTACACAGTGGCGTAGCCGCCGCCTAGGCAGGCCGGAATCGCTAAACTAGTTCAAGAATCACAACAACTGGAGTACTTACGTTTGACCCTTAAGGGGGGGGGGGGGGGGTAAGGTTAATTCGTACAAAAAAAGGCATGTTTTTGTGAATATTTTGTGACGACACAGTTAAAATCTCTTTATTAAAACCAATAGTACATTAAAGTATGACATTCGAAGAATATTGTGTAAAATTTTCAAGAAGAAATATCAAAAAATACGGCAATGGCAGCAATTATTCGGACGTGTCTCGGAAAAAAGAAGTAACCGGATAAGATGTTTCTAACACAAACGGATAGGGATCTATATATTTTTTTGGATATATTCGGCCGTATTTTGAAAATAACAAGATTGCTATTTGGTGATTGTTACGCCAATTTCAAAAATAGAGAAGCGTCAAGACATTTGTCAAATGTTAATATTTATATCATTGTAACGAAACGATTGGTTTTAATTTAATATTTGAAGAAATTAGTCAATGTACGTGAAGCAACTGTTAAATGAACAATACAATTATAATGATTTCGTTGTCTGTCTGTTCCCGTAACTTCGTGTAACGTCCGTAATTTCGTTCAAAAACGAAAAAACGATCGGAGATGGGACTTGAACCCCGGGCGAGCAAACTCGAACGCGGAGACCTGCGGAAGTCGCCATCACCGCATGTGCAGGACCCTTCAAAAATAGAATACGTATAGAACATAGCAAAGTCGCGAACGACTAGTACCCAAAAAAATATTATAAAGCGCACAATATAATTTCTAAACAAGCGATAAACATTTTCTCCGTTACCAATGTCATTTCCTGTGTAGTGGCTAGGTATTTTGAATATGTATTTTTTAAACTTTATAATAATACTAGATATACAACTAAATAACTGTTTTCTAGCTGTTCTCTGATGAATATGTTTTGAGGAATAGTCATATTAAGAGTTTTAAGTGGCGTGGGCGCTTTCTGCAGATTTTAAATATTTCGGAAGGCGATTACTGTGAATTTTTGTACGAAAGCGTCTTGGCTGGTTTTAGCATAACATAGAATTAACCTTACTCCGTCCGATGACATTACCAAAATTGTGGCCTGGCGCCCTTCTGCATAACTACGTTCAATTTTAGCTACGCCTGCATACTCGCTTTTCAAAAGGCCTGAAAAGGATAACTCCGTCGGTGTATAAATCATGTTTCAATCGCTCGGCGGCTTAATAAGGGTTAATGAATGAAGTGTCCACATGTCACTCGGGGACCGTGTTGGCAAGCAAGCCGCGAACGCGGTGCAGGAAGCAATAAATCGGGCGGACCCCCAAACCGGCGCGATCAAAAGGCGGCGAAAAAATGGCGATTGATGGGTTCGTTTGAATTACGGCGCGCCCGTGGACCAACATCACGTCTCGGAGGATCGTAACGCGCAGTGCGGTCATCAAAGAGCTGCTGTCCTGGTGGAGGTTGAAGGCTGAACGCGGCTGGCAGGGCCGAACTTGGACTCGGTGAGGCACTAAGCTGCGTGAGATACGGAGCCCTTTGTAAGTCCAGATATTGTATGTCAGTGCCAGATATGATTTTCGGATACCGGGGGGTTAAACTGAAACACAATTGAGGAGTATGGAGATAGTGAAATGATAAATCTTTAACTTAAAATCATTTTTATACATAACAAACTTAAAAATGCAAACTCTGGTAAGAAGAAACAAAAGTTCTTTTAAAAGGCACAATTTACAAAGGCTTATTATCTAGTCTCTTTATTTTTTTTATTGTTCACAAAAAAATATTTACAGGAAGAAATCCTAACGATTTCTCACTTAGGCTAGGCCTGTTCTAGAGTAACCGCCTCATATTTTAATGTATTTTCTGTGTTTTAGGTAAAATACTATAAACAGTATAAAAGCAAGAGCAAAAGCAATAAACATCCTAAAATAAATCAATAAAAAACATGTTATGAGGATTAAGGAATTATATTAAATTTAAATTTTTTCTTTCTGGCCAATGCCAGAGCCAAGTCACTGATGCCATCATCAAATGATAATCTGCGTAGTTTGTCACTTTCTATGCACGTGAGATAAAGGGTACATAATTTATCTTGAGTCATTGTTCTAAATTCATTTTTATCCTCTTCAGCTGAGAAAAAGATCTTTCTCCAGGGCAATTCGCGACCATCGAAACAATCTCAAAACTAGGCACTACAGCGCTTCTTCTTCTTCTCTAGCGTTCTTCGAAAAGACGCGCTAAAAAAATTGGATGAAGAGTATGGGACGTCCTGGACGTGCGGCATTGGAACAAATAATACACATATGACAATTGCTCACTCGGACAATTTTTTTGGAGCCCCCCCAAGAAAATGGGGACCCTAAGCTATAGCTTGTGTAGATTATACGTAAATCCTGCACTGGCGGTTAGTAAAAAGGCCGAGAGTGATTTCTGAAACTCGCCGCGAGAAACAACACCCTGCTTTTATTTTTGTTCCAGTGTCTATCTGGGTGGAAGAAGCACTTCGTACGATGATTTTATGGCGTGGACGGTTGGGTTCCTCCCTCTCTTTCCAGTTGGGAGATAGCGGGCCATTTTGTGACGACGGACTAACTCTTGATGAGGATTATCACGACCAGTTTATGCATTAGGGATAAAAAACAACATTAATTCGCGAGACAAATTAAAGATAATTGTATAATGGGAGACATCCGTCCGGATTTATGGAGCCTATCACATTTTAATATCCACGTAAGGACATCGATTCCCATAATATTTTGAAAGTAATTTAATAAATAACCGATTAGAAGTTTACTAATACCTTTTCTAATGATCAAATAGAATTATTTAACTGATTGCAAGAAAAAATACTACGTATACCACTTTTAGAGTTGTATTCAGTGTTAAATTACGACGCATATATTTTGATTTGCTTAGAAATAATGTTAACGTAAATCAATATATTCAATATATTAGGTCCTTACATATGAAATTGACGTTTTGCCGTACTGGCAAATTTGATCTCAAATATCTTCTCTTTGGTTAGGAATTCCAAATCCAAATTTATACAGCTATTTACTCATGTATTTGTGTTTTGAAAATTATAATTCATTTGTTTTTTCCTCAATTGTTTTTTTCTTTGCGTCACTCAGTTTACAAAATGAAAAACTTGAAATATCGCGTTATTTACGAGTACGAGTTCCACCGTGGCACCAGTGCTGCAGAAACGGCTCGAAGGATTAATGGTGTGTATGGCGACGGTGCCGCAAAAGAAAACACAGTGCGTTTTTGGTTCCAACGTTTTCGTTCTTGAAATTTCGACCTGTAGAACAAGCCCCGTGGACGGCCGGAGACCAAAGTTGATAATGAAGAATTGAAGGCTATTGTGGAAGCGGATCCATCGCAAACCACATCCGAGTTAGCTGCAGGCTGCGGTGTTAGTGATAAAACTGTTTTAATCCACTTGAAGCGAATTGGTAAGGTGAAAAAGCTTGAAAGGTGGGTACTCACGAATTGAGTGAAGCAAATCAACAAACGCGCGTTGACTGCTGCGTTGCATTACTCAACCGGCACAATAATGAAGGGATTTTAAATCGAATCATTACCTGTGATGAAAAGTGGATCCTGTACGATAATCGGAAGTGCTCATCGCAATGGCTGAACCCTGCCGAACCAGCCAAACCATGCCCCAAGCGAAAAGTGACTCCAAAAAAGTTACTTGTGAGCGTTTGGTGGACTAGTGCTGGTGTCGTTCATTACAGCTTTCTTAAATCTGGCCAGACGATTACGGCAGATGTCTATTGTCAGCAACTGCAAACCATGATGGAAAAGCTAGCTGCTAAACAACCGAGGCTGGTTAATCGCTCTAGGCCACTGCTGCTTCATGATAACGCTAGACCACATACTGCACAACAGACGCCTACCAAATTAGAGGAGCTTCAATTGGAATGTCTAAGACATCCACCGTACTCTCCGGACCTTGCCCCAACAGATTACCATTTTTTTCGAAATTTGGAAAACTTCTTGCAAAGGAAAAAATTCAACTCCGATGGGGCAGTCCAAACCGCCTTCAAAGATTTTATTGATTCCCGTCCGAATGGTTTTTTTAGTAAAGGGATCAATGAACTACCTATGAGATGGCAAAAGTGCATAGATAGCAATGGTACATACTTTGATTAAATAAATATATTATAATAAAAAAAAATCGGCTTTATGTTCCTCCCATACTAAACGTCAATTTCATATGTAAGGACCTAATATATATATTAAAAGAAACCCGTGTTTCCCTACCCGCCAAGTTTTCTCCACAACCAGCCACTGGTGGTTATGGTGGTGGATAGCCCTTGGTGTCACATCGAAAATATGCGAGTTTGGTGGGGGTGGCTGTGCGTGGGTGGGAGTGGGTGACGAAAATGTGCTTTCTAGCAC
>JADDOH010017973.1:0-28408 GCA_016648135.1 Agrypnia vestita
GTCATTTCAATGAAGAACGTAATTATGACATTATTTTGACTTCTTGATTTATGTTTTTAGTTTTATTTTATAATGTATATAAAAGTTTTGAGAGAAAATTGTAAGATAAAACACACACGTTTGGTTTAGCACAAATTGAAGACAATAATATTATTGAAATGGAGATTGCGAGGAATCTCAAATTATTTAAGGTCCTACCTATTGGATAATTAAAAAGATAATTTGTCTATGCCCTCCTAGTGTCTATGGACGTGAGTCATTCTTAGCGAAGGGAAAAACTTCATTTCAAAATGAAGACTACAACACACACACGTTGACCAGTTTGAAGACTACAAAGTGTACACTACAATTGTAATTGAAATGAAGTAATTGTAATAATAATGAAGTGAAGTAATGAAATGAAGTAAATTAATTTTTAAATGAAATGAAGTATTTTTTTCCCAAATAAAAATTTAGCGAGCTAAAAAAAAAAAATAAATGGGGGTTGTTACAGTTTCCAGAGATTTCTCCGTTTAGCTACATCAACTTCCCAAAAATTTTTTCATAACTCTCAAAATTTTTCAAACCATGGGGGGGGGGGGGTTGTTACAGATTCCAGAAAATTCTTCATATATCTACATCAACTTTCCAAAAATTTTACGTAAAAAATACACTATTTAAAATGTGTTTCTCATACTTTCGATAACTTTGAAGTATATGTACTTTGTAGTGTTCGCTTTGAAATGAAGTGTACTATTTGAAGTTTATACTTTCAATAACTTTGGTGTTTGTAGTTTGTAGTGTGCACTACACATCAAAATGTGTGAAGTGTGCACTTCAATGTAGTGTAGTACTACATTGTAGTAGTGAGTACAGAGCGGACCCATCACTAGTCATTCTACACTCGCCATTTGCTAAACGCGTGTCATCCTCCCTGGAAGAAAGTCGAACCATGAACCGCGCCGTCCAAGATGTTCCTGCCGTCAAGCCGGAGCCAGGGTCTGCAGCCGGGAGTAGCGATGAGGGAGCATGCGTTGGAGCGCCCTACACGGAGATAGAGATATCACATCCTGACATCAAGCAGGAGTGCTAGGAGTACTCCAGGAAGGTCGACCAGCGCGCCGGTGAGGAGTCTATTCAATATTAATTTATTTGGATCGTGTGAAATGCTCGCACCTGATATGACCGTTAAGATGAATGAACTAAATTGTACTTTACGGTTTGGACCCAGTTATTTTCGAGGGATTGTTCCGTGGCGATATTGAGGGCCCTGATTTGGCTATAGTTTACAATATTTAGGAAACTCCGATTTTGTCCTTTTTTTTCCTTGGCCTGATGAAGGATCCTGATTACATAAATGAAGCCAAATTTAGGGCTAGCTAGTTTAAAAGCAGTTATTTGAAGTTAAAAACGATACTTTTTGACACTTGAGGCCATAGATGCCATAAAAATAGATTTTTTTACTGTTTTATTTAGCGATGCGCGATTACGATTATTATAACTCGAATTATTCGATTATTGAAATGTTTCGAATAATTCGATTGTTAAAATCATTCATAATTAAAATCATTCGAATATCAATTTAGCACTGCGCGATGTGACGCCAGGCAAAGCCGAGAGCCGAGTACCGATCACGCCCACCCACTCCGCGAAGCATCCAACAACGAGTGATTCTACTAACCATCCCGAATAATTTCAACACGAGTGATCACTCATGATGGTTAGTAGAATCATTCGAATGAAAATTAAGTATGAATAAAAAAGATTCTTAAGTATATATTTCTCTCTCTTTTAGGGATGGGCGTTGAATGGACGGACTAGTTGAAATCAACCGTTGACGTTGCATCGACGCGTCGACCGTTTACGTTTATCGCATGGACTAGTTGAATTCGTAGACGGTGGACAGCGGACGCCGTGGTCGGTGGACGATTCGAGATTATCGCAATGCAAAGCAACGAGCGAGAGCAAGACAAAACGTCTTCGTTTATTTCTCTCTCATCTCTCGCTGTCGACTTGTAGATGCCATAGACGTCGTAGACGGCTCGACGGGTAATTTCATTTCAACTCTAAAGTACACTACCATAGAGTGCAGATCTGTGTACACGAACTTTCGCGCGGCACCACGGGTTGCCACCCCGCACCGCCAGGGTTCGGTAGGGTGCCATTGCGGGTGCGGTGAGACTACCCCCCTCCCCCGCAGACACAGAGGGTTGACGCGCCCAAAAGCTTTTCTTGTTGAGTTTCGGCCGCGGTGAGGGAAGCAGCTTGCGTTGCCCGGGCTCCTGCCCGCGGCGGGCGCTCAAGCTGCCGCCGCATGTTTCCGAGAACGCGGATCAGCGCCACCCGCGTTGCTCGAGGAGGAAGCGCCCTGCAGCGCTCTGGATGGTTCCAGGCGACGGCCGCTTCACCACTATGGGCTTCCGAGGAAGGCCTGACGTCTTCCTACAGCTTGGCCCCGGCGGCGACCGGACCGGCGGGCCGACGCCGACGCCACGTGGATCCCGCGACCGGACGCACCAAGCCTGGACCACGTGCGGACTCCGCGAGTTTCTACGAGCCGCGCAGCTTGGGATGCGTGCCCCTCGTAGCCACGAGGGCCTCCGACAGCGGACATGTGCTTTTTGTGATTTTCTTTTGTGAACTAAAATGTGAAAGGACACGACGAACTTATGTGGGAGTTGGAACTGGTTGTGCTTAGGTTAAGATTAGCTATAAAGTTAGTAATAGTGTTCTAGTGTAAGATTCGACTGTTTTTTTTTGTAATAAATGTATATAAACCCGCCGGAGTGTTTGAAATTCCCGCTCCACCTTCCTTGACAAGTCATCTTAGGGCCGGTTGTTTCAAGTTGGATCAAAGTAAGCGGTCGATCAAAGCATAGATTTTTACGTTCTCCACCAATCAGACGATCCGTTTTCGTAAAAATCTATGCTTTTATCGACCGCTTACTTTGATCGAACTTGAAACAACCGGGCCTTATTGATAGACAAAGACAGATCAATTTAACCGAACTATCAAGGCCGGCTATATATTTTTCTAAAATCAATATTTTATTCGATCGATCTCGACTTCTTATATCTACCTGAAAAGGGATGCTAAAATTTAATTAAGAATGTTCTTAGGTTTTCACGGCCACTCAGAATCTTCAAGTTTGTGTTTACTGGGGTATTATGCCGTGTTGTTACGACCTTTCGGGCCGACGTTTCGGATCCCATTGCAGGGTCCATCATCAGGGCTGATGTGTTGTCTTGAATGTTGGTGTTGTGGTTAAGTATCGGCTTGCAATACCGTGCCGAAGTCATGATGTGTTTGTATTATGTTGTATGTATGATTCATCTGTTGTCTGATCACTATCTCTGCGGAGTCTGCGACGAGAATGACTTTGAAGCGCCGGATACCAAGATGTTTTTAATTTGAGACCATCATCTCTATTAATGTTTATCGGATGCTTGTAGATTTCTAGTGCTTCCTTGATAAGACGCGCATGGTGACTCTTAGGCTTTCCAAGGATTTTCGGTTCGAATGCAAAATGATGGCCGGTATCCAGAAAATGCTCAGCCAGTGCTGATTTTTCTGGATGACCGAGTTTGCATGCCCGTTTGTGCTCGTTGACCCTTTTGGAAATGGTACGCGCCGTTTGTCCCACGTATACTTTATCGCAGTCTTGACAATCGAGTCTATACACACCGTCTGTTTCTAAGCGATCTCGATCCTCTGCTGATCTCAACATATCCTTAATTTTGAAGTTGGTACCAAAAACTGTCTTAATGTCTCTTTTCTTGAAAGCTCTGGCAATTCTGTCTGTAACGCTTTGGACAAAAGGCAGAAAGGCGATGCCTTTGCACTCAGGTTCTGTATGTTTTTCAGGGCGAACAGACCTCGTACTTATGACGCGTTGTATCTGTCGCTTCTGGTAACCATTGCCTTCCAGTGCGTCGCTGAGTGTTATCATTTCCTCCTGTAGATATTCATCTTGGCATATCCTTTTGGCCCTCGTGGCCAAAGTGTTGATGAGACCTCTTTTTTGAGCAGGATGATGGTGGGAGTTCGCATGTAGATAACGGTTCGTATGTGTAGGCTTCCTATAAACTCTGTGTCCGAAACTCCCATCGGCTTTCTTTTTTATTTCAACATCAAGAAAAGGCAGCACGTTGTCTTTCTCTATCTCCATGGTGAACTTCAGGTTCTTATGTAGTGAATTAAGGTGTTCCAAAAAATCACCTAGTTTGTCTTCACCATGCGGCCAGATTGCAAACACGTCATCGACGTATCTCCACCAGACCTTCGGAGTAAAGGATGCTGTGTCCAGTGCTGTTTCTTCGAATTTCTCCATAAAAAAGTTAGCAATCACCGGAGAAAGTGGATTACCCATCGCTACGCCTTCCACTTGTTGGAAGAGCTCACCTTGGAAAGAAAAGTATCCACTCGTCAGGCAGTGCTCAAACAGTGCGCAGATGTCTTCATCATAAATTTCTTCCAACAGACTCATAGCGTCGTCCACAGGCACATTAGTGAATAGGGATATGACGTAAATATGAATGATATTTAAGTACTAACATGAAAACAAATTTAAAAATATTTGTGAAAAGTGCCTGTTTGATCATATTCAATTTACTATTAACATTTTTTATTTTCTTTTTAGTACTTAATTATTATTCATTTCCCATATAGTATTTTTTTATATTTAGATTTTTTGTTATTAATTTGTTAATATACATTGTATATTGGTCCTGAAACGTGTTGATATTTTCGAAATATATGTGTTGAAAACAAGGTACATTTTTATTAATTACATAAATAATAAGTTTACATAAAAACCGTAAACTTTTGACCATTTATTTAATTGAAATTACTTAACATTTACCGTAAATAAGTAAATGTGTTGTGAAATTGGTCCATAGTTCACTGGATCAAATGCACGTGGCTGTGATTTTGTGTAATGAAAGAGCTTATCGAATATTCAAACAGTTATTGAAAGCTTGCGTACTCGAGAAGGCTTAATGCAATGTCCTTGTATAGACCGAGAGCTTTTGCGTTTGCATTTGTTTACCTTAATTATCGAGAGACCCGATGCTCGTTGCATTGAATCTGTCGGAATGCTTTGAACTGTGCAATGATTTCCTTTGCAGAATGCTTTGAGCACTGGATCGGACAGTTGTTTGACCACCTGTGAAAAAGTCCTGTACCCAGTAGGTAGCAGCAGTAAATAGGTTCATGGCAAAATTCAGAATCAATAACTTTAATAAATCATAATCATTTTATTCATTAAAAATGTTCTCGGGTTTTCACACCCGTTCAGTATCATCTCTGCGTAGTTTTCTGAGATATTCTGCCGTGTATATCTGACCTCTCTGGCCGACGTTTCGGATCCCATTTCAGGGTTCATCATCCATATCCCAGAAAATCACACAATAAAGACGCTTTTTCATTAAATTTTTTAGTGAATATCGCTGTTTAATACTGTGTTAAATACTGTTTAAAAAATTTAATGTTTTATTAAATAAGTAATTTTTTATTACAAAAGTATGTCTTTATTTGAAAAGAAAATTTTAATTTTCTAAAATTTAATAAAAAAGCCGACAAACCTCTTATTACCTCCTCCCCGAAATAAATAGAAGGAGATGCTAGAGAAACTACGTGGGCAGAGCGGATTCCACAAGAGTGGTAAGAAAAGCGAAGAACGAGATACCCGCAGGCAGTAGACCTCCAGGTAGACCACCAAAACGATGAACGAACAGCTAGTCGTCCATATTCCAGGAACAAGAGCCGTGAAACAACAGTACATAGTTTCAAAACGAACCGAAGAAGAAGAAGAAGTTAAAAGTTATTGTTAAAAAATCGTTTTCTTTACTAGCGGATTCAATTGTAGCTTGTTGATGTAATGGTCATGACTCTCGACTAGTAATCTAGTAATTAATGATTCGAGCTCCATTCCAGAACACCAGCAAGTTAGTTATATTTTCATAGCACAAGCGTTTAGCTTATTTTGAAATAGTTAGAATATTGATGCGACACGTATTCCGTGATCGCATCTCTATAAAAAAAAGATGGGATATACTTTCGCCGTGTCCTAGTCACCTAAAGAAGGGGTTTATTTCTACTCTGTACAATTTTAAATATTAGGTCCTTACATATGAAATTGGCGTTTTGCCGTACTGGCAAATTTGATCTCAAATATCTTCTCTTTGGTTAGGAATTCCAAATCCAAATTAATACAGCTATTTACTCATGTATTTGTGTTTTGAAAATTATAATTCATTTGTTTTTTCCTAAATTGTTTTTTTCTTTGCGTCATTCAGTTTACAAAATGAAAAACTTGAAATATCGCGTTATTTACGAGTACGAGTTCCACCGTGGCACCAGTGCTGCAGAAACAGCTCGAAAGATTAATGATGTGTATGGCGACGGTGCCGCAAAAGAAAACACAGTGCGTTTTTGGTTCCAACGTTTTCGTTCTGGAAATTTCGACCTGCAGAACAAGCCCCGTGGACGGCCGGAGACCAAAGTTGATAATGAAGAATTGAAGGCTATTGTTGAAGTGGATCCATCGCAAATCACATCCGAGTTAGCTGCAGGCTGCGGTTTTAGTGATAAAACTGTTTTAATCCACTTGAAGCAAATTGGTAAGGTGAAAAAGCTTGAAAGGTGGGTACCTCACGAATTGAGTGAAGCTAATCAACAAACGCGCGTTGACTGCTGCATTGCATTACTCAACCGGCACAATAATGAAGGGATTTTAAATCGAATCATTACCTGTGATGAAAAGTGGATCCTGTACGATAATCGGAAGCGCTCATCGCAATGGCTGAACCCTGCCGAACCAGCCAAACCATGCCCCAAGCGAAAATTGACTCTAAAAAAGTTACTTGTGAGCGT
Organism: Agrypnia vestita; assembly: GCA_016648135.1. NCBI lineage: Eukaryota > Metazoa > Arthropoda > Insecta > Trichoptera > Phryganeidae > Agrypnia > Agrypnia vestita. Next base: position 6,854 of record JADDOH010017973.1, read on the forward strand.
TTGGTGGACTAGTGCTGGTGTCGTTCACTACAGCTTTCTTAAATCTGGCCAGACGATTACAGCAGATGTCTATTGTCAGCAACTGCAAACCATGATGGAAAAGCTAGCTGCTAAACAACCGAGGCTGGTTAATCGCTCTAGGCCACTGCTGCTTCATGATAACGCTAGACCACACACTGCACAACAGACGGCTACCAAATTAGAGGAGCTTCAATTGGAATGTCTAAGACATCCACCGTACTCTCCGGACCTTGCCCCAACAGATTACCATTTTTTTCGAAATTTGGATAACTTCTTGCAAAGGAAAAAATTCAACTCCGATGGGGCAGTCCAAACCGCCTTCAAAGATTTTATTGATTCCCGTCCGAATGGTTTTTTTAGTAAAGGGATCGATGAACTACCTAACCGACCTAATATTAAGTCCTTACATATGAAATTGGCGTTTAGTATGGGAGGAACATAAAGCCGATTTTTTTTTATTATAATATATTTATTCAATCAAAGGATGTACCATTGCTATCTATGCACTTTTGCCATCTCGTAGGTAGTTCATCGATCCTTTTACTAAAAAAACCATTCGGACGGGAATCAATAAAATCTTTGAAGGCGGTTTGGACTGCCCCATCGGAGTTGAATTTTTTCCTTTGCAAGAAGTTATCCAAATTTAGAAAAAAATGGTAATCTGTTGGGGCAAGGTCCGGAGAATACGGTGGATGTCTTAGACATTCCAATTGAAGCTCCTCTAATTTGGTAGCCGTCTGTTGTGCAGTGTGTGGTCTAGCGTTATCATGAAGCAGCAGTGGCCTAGAGCGATTAACCAGCATCGGTTGTTTAGCAGCTAGCTTTTCCATCATGGTTTGCAGTTGCTGACAATAGACATCTGCCGTAATCATCTGGCCAGATTTAAGAAAGCTGTAGTGAACGAAACCAGCACTAGTCCACCAAACGCTCACAAGTAACTTTTTTGGAGTCAATTTTCGCTTGGGGCATGGTTTGGCTGGTTCGGCAGGGTTCAGCCATTGCGATGAGCGCTTCCGATTATCGTACAGGATCCACTTTTCATCACAGGTAATGATTCGATTTAAAATCCCTTCATTATTGTGCCGGTTGAGTAATGCAACGCAGCAGTCAACGCACGTTTGTTGATTTGCTTCACTCAATTCGTGAGGTACCCACCTTTCAAGCTTTTTCACCTTACTAATTTGCTTCAAGTGGATTAAAACAGTTTTATCACTAACACCGCAGCCTGCAACTCGGATGTGGTTTGCGATGGATCCGCTTCCACAATAGCCTTCATTATTATCAACTTTGGTCTCCGGCGGTCCACGGGGCTTGTTCTGCAGGTCGAAATTTCCAGAACAAAAACGTTGGAACCAAAAACGCACTGTGTTTTCTTTTGCGGCACCGTCGCCATACACATCATTAATCTTTCGAGCTGTTTCTGCAGCACTGGTGCTACGGTGGAACTCGTACTCGTAAATAACGCGATATTTCAAGTTTTTCATTTTGTAAACTGAATGACGCAAAGAAAAAAACAATTGAGGAAAAACAAATGAATTATAATTTTCAAAACACAAATACATGAGTAAATAGCTGTATTAATTTGGATTTGGAATTCCTAACCAAAGAGAAGATATTTGAGATCAAATTTGCCAGTACGGCAAAACGCCAATTTCATATGTAAGGACCTAATATTAATCTGTGCATGGAAGCAATTGAAAATCGGCTACGTCTTGTTGAAACACCCGTTAGATTCGTAGATGTATTCAAAACAGTACCACGGAGCGCCAATTTGAAATGGACGAGCATTTGTTAACACGAAACGCTCGGCAAGTCTCGTGTCGCATTAAATCGTGTAGAACATGGCTCTAGGGCGATTGCCAAATGGTAGCATGCTCTAACGAAGCGATGCGGACATTTGGGGCGGTGTAATAAGTTTGCCGTTGTTGAGTATAGATAATCATGTATATCAGTGACATGTACTAGGCATGGACTTTGATTATGCTGCTTATGTCGACAATGTATAAATAATCAGAAATTTGGTTGTATGCTTTTTACTGTATATGCAAATGATGCAGTATTAATGGCAAATAGCGAACAAGACTTACAGAGTATGATGTATGTAACCACTGACTATACTCGGCACAGATTTTGATTATGCTTATGTCGAAAATATATAAAGGTACAATCAGTGATTTCATTGCATGCTGTTTACGCAGTATGAATGGCAAATAGCGAATAAGACTGTAAGCGAATAAGACGAATAATAAGGAACGAAATACAACATGTCAAATACTTATAGGCAATGAATGTTTGGAACAAGTAGAAGAGTTCGTGTATTTTGGAATTATGTTCCATACAAGAGAGAGGGTTGAGATAGATATCGAGAGAAGGTTGACTGGATGGAATAGAGTGCCATGAATACAACGATTTCTAATAAAATATCTATTCTATCTAGCGTTATATGGTGGAATTCTGATACCAACACTCATGTATGGAAGTGAAGTCTGGAGCCGAAATAAGAAGAACGAAAGTTGGCTGAATGCAGTGGAAATGAGATTCCTTGGACATAAGTGTGGCAAATCTATTTATGATAGAGTAAAGAATGAATTCAAGGCTATGACACCGTGCAGAAACGTCGGCCTAGGTCTTCTAACGGAGACCAATCACAGGAAACCCGAGACATTCCAAAAACTACTGTTGTTCCATATAATAGTGCTCGCGGAAATCTAAAACAATATATATATATTATTGATGGTTCCACAAAGAGAGGGAAATCGCGGAAGACGCGGCATTACCAGATTAACCAGATACCGGAGAACGGTCCTGTTAGAAGCCTTTACCATCGTCGAGCTTGAATGCGAAGATATATGAATATGGATGGGGCGAGATTTGTCAGAACAGAAGAGTTTGCCGCTTATAATCTCTGCCTACCCCCACGGAAAATCGGAGTGATGACAAGTATGTCGATACTGTAAAATGCCATGGGCTATATTATCACTGGAAATTGTATTCACCTGAAAGACATTCTCTTTTGAAGCGTGTTGGAATGCATACATTCGAGTCCGCTTCAAATACACAATTGCCCCTTTATGCGTCACGTATGTATGTTAAAGCAAACACGTGTATTCGGAATACTGCGCGGCGCAAGAGATATCATTATTATTTTCATCAAGTTTTGCAAAAACATGTGCGCAGAACATTTGTCACTTATAAATTCTTCCAACAGATGCTTCTAATTGACGCTTTTACATTGAGATTTTAAATTATTTGCGCGTCGACTTTCATTTTTAACATATAGGCGTCATAAAATGGTAATTAATATTTATTTATAGCAAAATTATTATTATGCAAAGACTACTTCGATATAGGTGTACCAGAGCTAGCAGCAGAAACTTGGTCGGTTTTAAATTTTTTTTAAACGAAAATTTGTAGATCATTTTTATCATCACCACGAGTCCGTCTGCAAAGTTTCAGCTCAATTGAATCACGATAAAATTTATAAAAATCGATCCAAAGTTTTTTCGACAGACAAGCAAGCAAGTAAGCAGATGCTACGAGTTAAAAGAAAGGGAGTAAAAATCGAAAAATTTAACATCTCGTACATGTGATGTCAATAATTTTGAAAACGGAATGAAATTGCATATTTTAGGCTTGGAAAATAAAGTACTATTTATATTTATTTTTGCGTCCTGTTCAGTTGACATAGTGTTTGGTATGAGTTTTTTGTTATGTTACACTTGTAATGTTACTCATAATGCAAGTGTCTTTCATAAAATGAACTGATTCATTATTTAAACAAAATTTATTATAAATTTGATTAAAAATTAGATGCCTTATTTTGTTTACAGTAAATACAATAAAAAATAAAATTTTACATTTGAGTGGTTAAAAATCAAAACTCACCTAACTCCATGCATTATTTTTTTTGGAAAATCAAGGAAGGAAGATTCATATTTTGTTTGTAACTTGAAAAATAAGATTTTTAACAAGCATCACTTCAGATCGACACCTGACATGATAGTTAAGTAATATTTTAAATAAAGGAATATGCTTAGTGAATAAATTGGACATTCAAATCGTAAAAAAAAAATGTTTGTTCCATATATTTTGATATTCAATTACTCATTTATTTTCGACGATAATATCTAAAGTACTTTCTAACGAGCATTCTGTATTGGAAAATATCATTGGCTTGACTCTCTATTCGGTTGTGTAACTTCGTGTGAGCCATGAACCTTCTTGGAATTTTACCTTTTGTAAGCACAGAAATTCAGAAGTGGTCATATAAATGGAATAAATAGAAATCACAGGACGTATAAAATTAATTAGACCCTTTTAATTAATGAAACACACAAAATTAGATTAGAAAGAAAGGATGTTAAGGAAGATTTTCCAAGCTCTTTAGACTTAGGTCAAAAGGGAGATCCGAGAAGTAGAATAGTTAAAATGAAACGTGAGATAATTAGATGACAAACGCGATGATATTTTCCGATGCGTTAAATCGCAGCGATATAAGCAAGCAAAAAAAAAAGTGAGTCTAAAACAATGGTAACTGCGCATTATCGAACTAGAATCCACTTGAATCTAGAATCAACTGGACTTTTTTCTCGAATAAACATAAAACACTAGAGATATGGAGAAACTAGACGAACGTTCTTGAAAATTCGCGAAACCAACATTTTTGTATAAATGTAACAATGGACGCGCGCGATAGCACAGTTTTTGTGACATTTCTGCGATACAAAGATAAAAGCGAACCATGCGGGTGTGATTTAATGTGACCAGCAGTGTAAACAAGGGACAAACATGTGGCGTAAATGACTAGCAATAGAAAAAAGTACGGCGAAGATTCTAGTGACGTGAATTAGTGCCAACCTGTGTGAAATATTCTAGAAACAATTTAAGAAAGGTGTTCCGATTAAATTCGTGTCCAGTGACTTTGTGTACAAAATAAAAGTTTTAGTGTTTCATTTGCCTCCCACAGTCACGATATCGTGAAAATATGTTTTAATTGCCTTGGTTTTGTATAACTTTAAACTATTAAAATACAGTTGTAATTTATTTTTACGCTTCAACAACCCGCGAGGCATTACAAATATTTTTATTTTCATTTGTTTTGATAAAATTCAGTAAAAATGTTCAAAATCTGGTTAAAGTTTCTGGTGTTTTATCATTTTATTTGTGTCAAAGCAAATATTTTATATTCGATAAAAGTTACTTTCATGGTTATTCAACGATTTACAGTTGATAATAAACTTACATACGGAGATTTCTCTAATAAAGTTGTATAGTTGGCGTATACGCCCAGACGTTAGCTACGCCATTGCTTTGCATGAGATTATGCAGAAAGCTAGAACGCAAATGTTTGAAAATGTAATTTGGATGGTCTAACCTGTCAATGGCATGCATACGTCATAGAGGAGATCAGATACTTCGGTTTGATCTCAGCTTGCTCAAACGACCATGAAGTCAGTTCAAATACAGATATGTGGACCCACAGAACGTCCAAAACAACCGATACGACAACTACTATATATATATAGTTATATATAACCTAACTATATATAGTTAGGAATTAGTTGTCACTCCCATAATGATAGTTTCCAACAGACTTGAAGCGAAGTCGAGCGTTATGTCTCGTATCCATGGAACGAGACACGATGAGATATATCTCAGAGAGTTAGCTGAGATTTTGTAGAAGGATTTCTGGTCAGTGTTCTGAGAAATGTCGCTGCCGGCAAAATTCTAAAAAATTTTTGGCGTAGTGGGGGAATGCGCAGAAGACAAAATTTGGGTCTCGTTGGTGGAATGGTATATGCGCAAACTTCCTCCCACTACGCCGTAAAATACGTATCGAGTTTAATGTAAGCTAGTTAGTAAGGTAGGCAAAAATGAAATACTTACATTGTTTTTGATTTTTTTTACGTTTTTACGAGTTTATTATTTTTGATTACGTTTATGTTAATCATGTTTCGTTTTCAATTATGTTTAAAGGATTATACTACTTTAACATTATCAAAAAATCCTTTTTTGCAATTTGAAGCTAGCGTACTAAGTGAATCTTAGATGAATTTCATTATTCTTTTGAGTTTTTCTTGAAACTCCCTTTAAGGCCGATTTCGTTCAAATTCTGCAGACATTTTAATAATATAATTTTTATTTTTTATAATTTATTTTTTCCAGACGTTTGCTTATTATGAATTATTAACATCGATTTTCTTAAGAAACAAATAAAAAATATTTTCACACTGATCTCATGTATACAAAAAATCAAACTTTTTTCGATATGCTACATTATGGAGATTACATTATTTAACAAGAAAATAATAAACTTTTTCATGTCACTCAAACTCTGACGACATGATTATGTCCATCAGCTGCATGCATCACGCAGAAGGAACTTTACGGGACAGCACACAACTCCGCTATTATTAAATTTAAAAATAATCTGTTAATGAAAAATATTAACCAATGCATTACGTAAACTAACTAACTAACTGACCAGCACGCCGTTTCCCGCAGGGGTAGGCAGAGAGGATTGAACGCCACACTCTTCTATCCTAGCATACAACTTTTGCATCGGCCACATTCATACACCTTCCCATACAAGTTCTACGGTTGTTGAGGCTTTTGATCGTGCCAGGTTTTTCGCGGACACCTTCTATTCCTGCTGCCTTCAACACTCGCCTCATATATTTTCTTAACCATCCTTTTCTCGTTCATACATTCCATATGACCAAACCATCTCAGCACTCCTTTCTTTATTCTATCTAGCCAGCATTGCATTCACTTCTAATTTGTTCATTCCTCACTCTATCGATCAGTGATTTTCCACACAAGCGTCCGCAGTGTTAGTGACCGCATTTCCACCGCATTAAGTCTACTTTCATTCCTCTTTTGCCAATTCCAGGCTTCACTTCCATAGATCAGGGTTGGCACTAAACGCCATTATGTACCGCTAGTCTTGCTTCTTTTGACAGATTCTTATTGGCCATAATTGCATTTAGAGCATCATTAACTTTCCCGCAGTCACTCTTCTTTCGATATCATTCAGCCTACTAAACATACTTCCCAAATACACAAACTCATTCGTCTAAAACGTTTTTTGAGTGTAGAATAGTTCCTTCAAAATAAATATTTTAATTACAATGTATTGATGATGCATTATTTTGAGTAAGCGCGCTGTCGGTACCGTGGTCAAGAAGAGAATAGTTAAGCTGTTGAGTTATGCCCGTTCCCGCTTGTTAGAAACGTTGGTACTCTATTGGTAATCGGGAGATATCAACATACGATAAATCTCAGTAATCGTTAATCACCTTGAGATTAGTTGAACGAGACAAAACCTTAATATTAAATCGTTCAATATCAAGAAAGATCTAGACTTCGTCTCAAAATTTAAATCGTAAGTACTACTCAAAGTAAACTTTATAGATTATTTTGAGTAGTACTGTGTATAGGTACGTAAAATTATCTTTAGAAACAAACAATGTCAAATTGTATTAATTAAAGATACAACACCACAATTATCTTGACTGATTATCCGTGAACTAGGACAAAAGGACGAACATAAAGGCATACAACAGATAATTGGACGTGATCAAATGCTGTCAAAGGGAGGAAAATTGATTTGATTGACCAACTAAGATTCATAATAAGAAATATAAGCATAAATGTATTCTGATTATAATATTTGAAAAAAAAGTTTGTGATTTTTATTAATCTAACTTAATACACATGTAATATTGTATATTTAACCAAATTATATTATTTTCAAAATACTTCTCTTTTCTTCATAAGGATTATTATTCATTTGTGCGTTTCAAATAATTTTAATAAAATAACAAAGTCGGGTTCAAAGATTATATAACACATCACAATATTTTAACAATGTATGAAGCTCAGCTTCATTGTTAGGAAAATTGGTGGTCTTCCGAAGTGAGGTTCAAACCACGGACCATCTGATCAATAGATTTATAAGAAGACTTGTGATGGTCGACATAGAGATAGATTTAATAAATTTAGAAAATCTTAATAATGTTCAAAAAAGCCAAGTATGAACATCAAAAATATATTTCTTCTGGTTTGAATCGTTTAAAAGTAATAACCTGATATATTTCTTCTCAAGATTCTATGTATTACAAGAGGCTAACAAAATATTGAATATTCAGCTATACAAGTAATATTTCTTAGATCTTTATTATACCATAGATATAATTCTGTGTTAAATTAATATTGTTTGCCAATCCTAATAGACTCGACCTTGTGAGTAGGTGCGAACGAGAATTTATTATTTATGAATCGGAACAGCAAGTCTCGCGTGTAGCGGGTGCTTTACTATTATTTTAACGAAACGGACCAATCACAGGCGCGCTTTGCCTTCGACGGGATGAGCCGGTGGCGACCATCCTGATGACTGAATCCGGCCAATGGCGGGCACCGGCGGTGAAGTCATCACGCATAAGATGAGTCACTGCACTAGCGTGGATTTCGGAGGTATGGTGCAATCGTTGCTATAAAAGGAGCGAACACGATATACTCAGCCCCTTCAGTTCGAGACCAGACTTGCGAGCGGAAGCGCTGCCCGAGAGACTACTGACAGAGCCCTCAGTTCCAGAACATCATTTGCGGACGGAGTTGCTGGCCGGACATGTGGAGGAATCTACCATTCGCCAGTACCAGAGAGGATCATACCGCCACTGTATAACAGCTAAGGAACACATTTATATTGTCTATCGGTTAACTATTTTCACTATCGAAATGTATTTATTTTGGGAAGATTTAAGATTGGAGCAATTACGTGTGAATAATATCACGATTTCTTGTGTGATATTAGTTTAATTCGTACCGGAATGTCTCCCAAACGAATATATTTTGATGCATGGGGATTTTCATACCATTTGTATTAACAATTGATTTTACGGAGCTCTATAAGCAGCGCTTAATGGATTCATAATAATTGTCGACGCTTTATGTATTGAGTAATCAGATATCAATCCAAATCGTACGAGAATTTCTTCCGAACGAATATATTTTAAAGTATGGGGATTTTCATACTATTTGTACTAATAATTGAATACACACAATTCTATAAGAAACGCTTAGTAGCCTTATAATAATTGTATTGCATAAGTATTGCGCAATCCGCTCTTCAGCTAACTCTTTATGAATTGAGTACCTCGGTACATCTGGCTTAACAAGTAGCTTCAGAACGACGAGTAAAGGACAGAATGGAGAGATCTAACTAAAGATTGGGGATATCTGATTTGTGAAGGCCTAGCTGGTTGGGGCGTAGATGCTTGCCGGCACTTGGGCGTGGAACCCGCACAAGCCCCTGCAGGGTCCCTTAAAGGCGGGGCCCTCCTTGTTGATCGGGGTCGTCAATAAACCGACCTCTTTCCTCACCAGGCGCAGGGCCACATAACCCACAAAAGGTTCCCTTTGTCTTTGGAAGGATTTTCATGCCTGAATGCTGTAAAACCTCGATAGAAAACGTTAACTTCTATTTCGTCCTCTTAAGAAAGACAGGGCCAGAATCAGTATAAAAATCATTCACTCATATGGAATAGCTGGGATATTATAAATATGTTACTAACACTCTAACATTTGACCAAAGTAAATGTTGCAAGATGCAGAATCATGGGACGCCATTCTGAAAAGGCATAATGAGATTGCACAATAATTTGAAACATCGCTGACTATGCCCGCAAAGGAGGCTAATGTCGTCATCAATTTGTACCAAAAGAGTACATGATTCTTCAAACACAGGCCTAATAGAAAGGCGCCTCAAGACAACACTCATCATCAGAAACTCGTACCAAAAGAGTACGGCCATCTCAATTATAAGCCTGAAAGAAGGGCGTCACAGGATCACATCTCGTAAAGAAGAGATAGAGTCTCGGGATGCAGTAAGTTCCGGAGGAACAAGGGAGGCCATTTAGTCACTTAGGAAGCTGGTCCCCGGGTTTAGGCGGGCGCGGAGCCTTAACCCCCCTCGGCAGAGATGCTGAGGGTTTAAAAAACCAAAATTTAGCATTTAAGGAAACTATTATTTCATATAAACTCACGGGCTGTTGTAGAATCCTTTCGAACAAACCATCCCCGAGACCTTTTCTACTTATTTATAAAGAAGTTTCGCTTCAAAAATGTCGTATTTCGTAGATAGCAAATATATGTATTATTTTCCCATGGAATTAAAATGAACAGGTTCATGCACGTCTAGGACGAAACCATTCAAGGTAAGAATTTGCTTATACAAAGTGGTTATAATTATTAATTTCAGTGTTATTTAATATGTGTGAATTTTTCCCTTTGCGCCGTTCGAACAAGTCTCAAAACGGAAATGTTTTATTTCTAATACACGAATTCTTTATGGTGAACGTATTTTATTGTAACATAAATGTATAGATTATTAGGTTCGTTAGATGTTTATATTACGTAATATTATGCAATTGTTTCCACACTGCTCCTATAAAAGAATTTGAAGTCATTACGATACACAACGGGGTCCTTCATCCATTAGACGAATCATGTGCCAATTCAACGACATATTACGAATAGTATATATTGTATTTACTGAGATTTAGTCGCATTTATTATTTCTAGCAAGGGTTTTAGTATTGGTGCCAGGCGCCATTATGAGGCGGAGATAGTTCATATTCATAGCCCGACTGTAATAGGTATTTTTGTCGCGTAAGAGGTAGCACTTTTAGAAATATAACTGTGTTTTATGTTTCGTCCCTGACGGACAGGATGGTATAGCTGTGGCTATTTAGGTAATATACTTAGTAAATGCAAAGGGCATTAGGTATTATCAATTTCGTCTGCGAACCCAAGATGCTAGAAATATTTTAGTTAATATTTTTAGTTAATTTTGCATTCAAAAGCACAATTTTCACAGAATAATTATTTTCAGTTAAATGTATAGTTAGCACTGGCAGAGCATTAATATTGTATAGAATACATTATTTATATATTTTATAGAAGAGAATATTTTATTCCGCGATCCTTTTATAGTTACAGCGTATCTGTCGACCTCAGCCGTTGCCACCCGCGCCATACTACTGTTTTCGCTAACATCATACAGCAAATGACTTTATTCATTGCAATGAAATTTATATTATTTAATATTATTGCCATGACGTATATTTTTGACGGGTCACCCGGACACATCACAATGCTTACCGTGACCCGAAGGACGATTTATATTATAATACAATAAAATGCTTTATAATATTAATTTAACATCATTTCGACAATTAAACACAGTCTGCTTGATTTGATTAGGATGCTCTATCTAGCTGGGTCATCACAGACTTATATATGAATAATTAATAACTAAAATTGTAAGATAAGTACAGCGTTTGATTGATTATAAAGGAATTAATTATATGAAAATTCAATCATTCGAAGTGAGGTTCAAACCACGGACCATCTTGATCAATAGATTCATAAGAAGACTTATCTATGTATAATTAATAACTAAAATTATAAGATAAGTACAGCGTTTGATTAATTATAAAGGAATTAATTATATGAAAATTCATTTTATTATAATCCAAAATACCTAGTATTAAATATACACCTGATAAAAAGAATTCAGGTCGATCATGTTAATTTGGTTTGGTGAAAATACAGTTTTTTTTTTAATTTCGTTGTCTGTCCGTCTGTTTGTCCGTCCGCAAGTCTGTCTGTCTGTCCCCGTAATTCAACTTCGTGTAGCGAACGTAATTTCGTTCGAATTCACGGCTAAAATTTTGAAAATTATAGTAATTTATAATAAGTAAAAGTCACATCCATGAAATAATAATAAAGACTTTTATCAAAATATTTGAACATTTTTTTATATTTCCCCTGAGAGGCGGCGGTAGCGAAATGCGTTAAGCGGCCGGTTCAAGCCGCATCTCCGTTTAATTTATTTTTTTAGTCGTGAATTCGAAAGAAATTACGGACGCACAGAAATTTTTATGTTTGTTCGTGTTTGAAGTCTTTTTTTTAATACGAAGGGACTATGCAGAAGACATCTGTAGTCCTCATAAAATCGAAATATAGTAATTAAGTTGTCTTTTCGTAACTTGATGAAATGACAACTTTAGATAATTAGAGTGTGACACGCAATCAGTGCGCGGCTCGTGTTGCGCTTTCACGAAATGCTATTAATTATTTTTATGTTCCGTGATTATTTACGGGTAAACGGCAAGTATCATACACAGATTTTGCTGCTGGTGATGATTTTCATATTCAAAATTTTTTTTGACCCACTTGTTATGTGTCTGTTTTGAAAACAAGTTTATTATTACACGTTAAATTGTCTCTGCAGCCCAGTTTTACTGCATGGACGTATCGAAATACACTAATATATATATATATATATATATATTATATATATATATATATATATCTATATATATATATCATATCAATTTTTTTGTATGTTCTGAGAACACATATACTGGATTTTGTCCACAGAGCGATAATTTTAATTAAAGATAAATTATGTATGTCTCACAAAGACAATTATTTATATGGAAACGTGTTAGGAAACCTTTATAAGGTGGCCCAGGGCTTAAGACTTTTATGAGCTGGCTTAAGTTATCACTATTTACAATGCAAGGTTCTCCGAATCCACTGATTTTGAAATTTTTGTAAGTTGGTATATATCGTACCATAACAACTTTAGTATATCAAGTCAAAAAGTACAGTTTTGAGATATCAGTGTTTGAAGTTACAAATATCACACTCAAAAAATTTAAAGTGAATGATTTTTCCATTATTTCTCATTTTTTAACTTAATACACAAATTTATTTACATATATAAATTATAATGATATAATGTTTGAAATAGGGTTTTTGTAAGAATTAAAGTAACGTAAAATAAGGATTAAGAATAAGTGTTAAACAATGTTGTTGTATGCCTTTAGTTCCTACCTCGACACAGAACTGTCCTAATGAGGGGGTACTTTTATAAATACTGTATCATTAATAAATAAATAAATAAATAAATGAATGAACGAGCAAACCAACAAACAAATAAATATATCTTTGAAAATTTCGGGATACTACGATTATAAATTTACGCTGTAATGTATTAAAATATTCAGATATAATATGTTTTTCATAACTCAATTACAACGCATTTCAACAAACCAAAAAATACTGAAAAAAGCTGCATAAATGCTAAAGATATCTATGGTCCTTTCCATAGAAATGTGATTGACGTAGATTTTATTTTAAATAGCTTCGCCTCTATGAGACTCAGTAATTAATTTATTTAATTAATAAATATATTTCTCGTAGCTGCATTTAAAGCAGGTTTATAATAACGGTAGATATTTTTTACCGTTTTTCTGTTGTGTTAAGCATGGATTCAATTTTATATTATGACAAGCGCGGGACAGCATTACCAAAGGGCAAAGCTTTTGTACAAAATTCTCCTGTTGGTGACTTTATGCGCGATATCAAAGCAGCATTTTCGCAAAAGGAAAAAAAGCCGAAATAGTTTATGAATATGACAGTAGAGTTCAAATAAAAATTTTAGAATGCTTACAGAGAATTCTTTTTTAAACCATCTTTGTATTAAAATAAATTCTTTTTTAAAACATGGTTTGTAATAAAATGCCGCATTTAGAAAGCTCCTGCAACTCAATTTTTTGAAATAAAATGCACTTCCTTAGAATTTTTACAAATGAATTATGAAAAAATTATGTAATTTTCTCATTAATTATTATAATATTATATATTAATTATTTTTTTCAGAATTTAAGGTTATTATTATGGTCGTTGGACATATTCAAGTGTTAAATAAAAAGTTTATTCTATATGAATCATATATTTTACAGAGAAACAAATTTCGACGTTTTGCTGAAGTCTTATTCAGCTTCATCAGGAGAACGTCCTATCACGGCGGAGGTGAAGGGCGTACTGATTATTTCTTCCGAGATCGTAAATTAAATACATTTTGTTGTGGAGTGTTCGCTTCTTCTACGATAGAGGTCGCTAGTGTGCAATATGTACTAAATATATCTTCGGGCTTTTCCGCGATGTCTCTTAGAGGTGGAATCAAAGTCGTGAGAACAGGGCGCCAAATACTTGATAGTTTGTAATTGTCGTCTCGATTCAAATTAGGATGTTTTAAACAATATATTTTGGTTTGTTTTGGATAATATTCAGCAGATGGCTGCAGGCATCATCACACATACATCTTCTAACGCTTGTTCCTTGTTTGGCTTACTTAGACCAGTGTCTGGTTTATCTAATCGTGCCAAGTGTTCTGCGAATATTCTTTTTTTGTGCCATTAACACTCACATATTAAAGAGTGTCTTTCATAACCTCTGATCATTTATTTATATTAATCTAATATGTATTTACAAAACTTAACCCCTTCTTTAGGGGAGGGAACAAGGACACAGCGGAAGTATCTCCCCCTCGTGTATATTTTCGTCACACTTGCAAGTATTTATTCTTGCATAATTATAAACCATTATTACAAACCATCTTTATTCTTGCGTAATATTATAAACCATAGTAAATAAAACGTATTTTTTACAATGGACGTTGATTTTAATTTTTATTAAATTTCTTTCCGAGCTGAGTCTCTTCAAGTAAAAACGTATTTTTGTAATAAAACGCGACTTATATAAATTATATAAATTGAGACATTATATATTTAATTTGACCTTTTCATTATGGTTTCAAAATTTACACGCTCGTTATATATATTTTTTAAACAAGTCAAACGTGTACCAAGAAATTGATGTTAGTTAATATTTTGGTAGTTATATATTATGTTAGTTATATATTTTGGTGGCACTAATCTTACATGCTATATTATTTTACAAAATTACATTTATATTATTCTAATATGCCTTTATAAAACTATTTAACGTGATTTACTATCCTACAGGTAGGTATATACATTCACTATATCGAAGCATGTATTTTTGACAAAACAAGCAAATTAATGTATTTATCAGGGTATTTAATAAACCTTAATGTAATAGCTATTAAGACACAAATATTCTAATTGTGTGCCTTAGATTTGATAGCCTTTATATAAACGAATACGCAAAATGTTTTTCTCAACACGGACTTAGACGTATGAGTATATAATACAATGTACAGTAAAACCTCGATACAACGGACTAATTGGGGGGACGGGGTGTCCGTTAAAGCCGAAAGTCCGTTATATAAAAATAGGTATAAAATAAATCAAAAAACATTTTTTGGAAAATATGTACACTGTATTTAGATATAAATAAAAAATGCAAAACACAAACAAAATTCTATTTAATTGTCTTCAGAAATTCGTCGTGAAGTGACGTTGCTGTTTGATATCGACGCGCTTGCTTTCGGTAATCCTGCTTTGAAAAAGGAATCAAGTTTTGTTTGCACTTTTGAAGTTTGCTGTTTTTTGCCATATTGTTCAAATATACGAGACGCAGACATTCCAGACTCCAACTTTTGTATAATTTCTAGTTTTTGATTGATCATTAGATTGATTCTTTTCCGTTTGTCCATATTTAAAGGGTAGGGTTGCGAAAATTTTAATTTATTTACTGTAGTACTTACACTAAATGCGTTCATTCACTTCGAGTAAACAAGTCAAACTGCTGTAGAGTTGCGTGAATCCCCGGCCAGCGTGGCAAACGCCCATAGAAACCTACGCGTTATTATATCAGGGGATCCCCTAATATACTATCGCTCTGGCTCGGTGCAGTACGGCTAGTAGAAAATTTGAGACAAAATGCAGGACGGCATTATGTCTCAAATTCTAGTGCTAGACGTATGACGTGATTATCATGGCCGCTAAAAATTGTTTACATGCGACAACACTTGAATTTAAGCATGTATAATAAAAACAAGAAGTTTTTAATTTTTTTACATTTGCCGGATTTTTTGTCCGTTATATCCGAAGTCCGTTAAATCGAGGTTTTTAACTTCGATTTATTATTACATTGTCGTATTACATTTACATATCATTACATTACATTACATTACAGTTTACAAGTTTATTATTAGGTTTCAAAATTTTCTGTAAGGTTTAGCACCCCCGCTGTTTTTGTCCGTTCAACCAAACTCATTTCGAACATTTAAGTGCTAATCAATCGCCTTAACCGCCCGCCCGGCTGTAAAGAGTTTGAAATGTCAGATTAGTTACATAAATTACCGCCAGAATGATGCCATTTATAGGTGTTTTAGTGAAAGCCGACCGTGCAGACAAGGTAATGAAGTCTGACAGATAATCTGGCCTACCCTGAAAATGACATTCACCAAAAACTCAAAAATAAACCGGCTACGTAAACTCGTTTATTATCGATCCAACAATGTTTAATATTTAATGTTATACTATACTTTATATAATATTGAAAATTATAAAAGGTTAGTTATATCAAGTTTGTTAACGAGACATAATAATTATTGCTACGTTCGCTTAATTCGAAATGTTTTAACAAGGTACATATGTATCCCAATAATAATAATTTCGTTGTCTGTTTATTTGTAACTTTTCTTTTAAAAACCTTTTATTCTTCATTATTTTTTTCCCTTTTTTATAACTAAAGAATATGAATTTATTTAACGACATGTAAAAGTTGCGTCATTTTTGACGGGTTACAGTTAGTATACAATATTATTGATTGATACGGCAGTATTTTGTGGTGTAATATGATAATTTTAATTAACAATAAATTGAACATTGTAATGGACATACGTCGAGTAAAAATTTATCACTATTATAGTTTCGAGAGGAGCTGTCCCTCCCATCATCAGTTGTGATTCATGGCTCCTAGTTTATAACTATAAATTCTACCTAATATTGAGAGGGACTGCTCGTCTCGAAAATATAGTTGTGATAAATTTTAACTAGTTGGTAATAGTGTAAATTAAAATAACATATATACAATTAAACATAAAATATTAATTCCAAAAGTAAGACTTAGGTTTCTCATGCAAACGCGTTTAAGAGATATTTAAGGACAAACAACCAAATTCACTCACATTGCCCTGGCTAAGTAATGTGGCAATAAGTACAATGACTTTGTATTGGACATATGGGGGTTACCATATACACAGCCACAGTCCTGAACAGACCATCAACACATACATTGTATAGCCGTGACTTCATCAGCAGATCATCAAGTGTCACGAGGATAACGGGGCCATCGCCCTAGCACCACAATAAACATAACACACATACACATACGTGGCAAAAACGCCGCATAAGTAAATGAGGCACGAGCAGGGTAAACGCATACAGCCAGATTTTACGAAACTCTTTTATTCTAAAATCATATAAAAAGCGTCCCACACGCTATATGGTCATGTCAGTCTTCTAGGGCCCCCAGCGGAGGCCGGAGGCTATCGCCCTTCAAGTATCTATCATTGTATTTGTAATCATACTCATGTATAACTGTACTTGTACTTATTTTATCGAGGTAATAAAATCATCAAATATTCTACGCCTTTGGAGCTCACCCATACTTCATCATACTCATACAATCATACTCATATATAACTGTACTTGTACTTGTTTTATCGAGATAATAAAATCATCATTGAAGCTTTCCCGTCACATGACGGGTGGTGACCTAAAAGCAGTTTCTCCAAAGTACTACCAACCCCCAAAGACATATTTGTAACAGCTGTAGGATATGAAATGTGATTGACGTAGACCAGCACTGTGCGAGTGTGATATTTGATGTCTGCTAACTATAAAATGGAAGATAATGCCTATTGTGTGGCTTGTGATGAGGAGGTTGAGCCGCAAGGGGTAACCCACCTGCAATTTCGAATTCTCATGTACGACCCTGATTCTGTTGCGTGAGATAATGGTAGACAGTAATGCTGTAATAAAGAAATATTATAGAATAAAAAAAGTACTAATACTGAATTTATTTTCGTCATGTCACAAGATTGCCTGAGATAAGCAGGTAAAATGAGGGGATAAAAGCAAAGACAGCAATATCTTAAAAAAAATGGAATGCGGTCATCGAAGATTACTAATATAGAATGTACTGAATTTGAGTTTTAAAAGGAAATATAACCTATAAATTTAAAGGAAACATGATTTTGGAAGGGATAGATATGTAAAATTTAGAATTCAGTGCATTCTAAATTAGTAATCTTCGGTGTCTGTACTCAAAAATTTTTTATAATTTTTTCGACATGGCTGCCTTTGCTTTTAAACCCATCAAATTATGAAGTACTATTTGAACAAAATGTGAAGGTTGCAAGCACGGTGAGAAATTATTTTAATCAAGGGTGTATTTTAAGTAATGAATATGAGGTATATTGTCGATCACTGGAGGACAAGATTAATTGAATTTCTACGAAAAATTATTAAACACGGTGTCGACAACTGTCTTGTAGAGTGCCGATATCTGTATCATTCATTTATGTTTTTGTAATTTTGATTCTAAAACAGTTATAAGTTGAAATATTTGAAGTAGAAATATGTAAAATGATCTATTTTGGAGAAATGCGTTATTTTATTGCAATTATTATAATGGTATCCTTAATAAATATAATGTCGTCTCTTAAAGGGCCTACAACTGTATCTGTTACCCTACTAACTCATTTCACTCCTAATATCTTTTTTCCCCGGAAAAGATTAAGTACTCCCTTTCTGAGGTTTCGATTTGCTGGGAAATCTCATTTAATTATTTCTAAGGCGAGGAATAAAGAAATCTTCGACGAGGGTTGAATTAAGTTCCGAGTTAGAATTCCATCCGAAGTAATGCGTGAATAATTATGCAGATCATTTGGGTTCGATTTCAGCTGAGAACGGAATTACGCTAGCCATTATTCTCATAACGATAGACGGTTCTACGTTTATTAGAAGAATACATTTTTATTTCTTATATTGCTTCTTATCTAAATCAGTGCAAAATATTGATTCTTCCTGTGCGCAAAATGAGTTTCTACGTATATAATGCGTAAACATAAAGTGGAAAATATTGATTTTATTGAAGTAATTTTTACTTTGGAAAAGAATGGAAAAGTAGTATAAATGTTGATGTACAAGAAATAATATTATAACAATAGTTATTTAATTAACTTTAAATTAGTTTTTAATGAATTATCCTTTGTTCGTTGTACTTGCGATGCACGTTTCAGACGAAGAATATTTTATGCAAATACTTTTCAAATGTTATACATTAAGTTTTAATTAATTAAATGAACAATGTACCAACCTGTTAATAAATTCTTCAAAATGAATGGAATAAAACAACATTTGCTATACTTGAGTTAAATTATATATTGCTCGTGATATATTTTACTTCACCTGTCGATGAGACGTTCTGTCACTCTTAAAACCTGAGCTGTGTAATATGTATTTAAACCCAAGTTGAGTAAACATTGTTTTATTCTATTCATGCTATAAATTATTGTGAATAATCTCTACAAAGTTAACATCTATTCTATCAGTAATATACGTAAATCTATTATATTAATAATTTTATTTACATAATCTTAAAAAAATACTAGACCTACAAAGCTTGTTTTTATTGGAAGTAAATCTAAAAGTTTATAATAATAAATTAAGATACATTAAATAATTACAAATAAAGTCAACGTTACCGGTATAATAGTGTATTTACATAACCGCAAAGCAGTTAAAAATTAAAACAACGAATAATGTATCGTGTACAATATATAATGTACAATATTTCATTGAATAAAACCATTATTTGAACGAAGATAAAATTTCTCTGCGAGAACATATTTATTGATTAAGGAAAGAAATGATAAACCTTAAAATAATATTTTACCCCAACATTGAATGGTACATTTTAAAAAAAGCCAAAAGGACTTACACTTAGAGAAATACGTCAATAAAATCAAAAGCACCTGACAAATATAAGCAATTTGTAATAAACGTTAAACGTAACAATGGAATGGAATTAGAGTGAGAGAGTTTTAGGCAGTGATACAAATAAACAGCTTAATATATGAAAAAATTGGATTCGTAAATATATGATTGCTGCATCTTAAAAGCAAAAATACTGATATTTATATATTATTCGATCAAAAGCATCAGAAAATTTCTCATTTTTTAAAAATAAAATAATGTTTTTTTTTACTAAATATAAAATAATTTTTTTATGAATCAGTTAATAAAAATAATTTCGCTCGAAATTTTTAAGTCTCGACTAATTAATTACTACTAATTTTTGAATTTGTAAATTAGTTGTTTGATTTCATGTTCTCAGCTACCGCTGTCAGTATGGTGGATCCAAACTATTTGACAATTTAATTTTCTGGAAAGAAGAATTTCAATGTTATTTATACATGCAAATTGGTGAAAAATGGGAAAGAGCTTCTAGGTATTTTAGAATACAAGATAGGAAGATTGAACAAAACAATTTACATAGTTATTCAAGAACCACCCTAAGGTATCCGAGCGAAATAAATATACATAATATTATATAAAGTTTCTATTAAGTATCAAAGTACTGAAATGCCTCCCTCGAATAATTGACGTTAATAATAAAACAATATTGTCATTGTCAGAATAAAATAATTTTAATCACAATTCACAATACCTTGAAGTGAAGAAATGTATTTATTTTATCTTCAACGATGGCAAAATGATTTTGTGGTGATAACTAGACGTACACTCGTGGAAAACTCACGGAAAATAATAGTAATTTATAACGACGCTTGCGTGAGCTGCGTGCTGATTGCGTGTAACAATCTAATTATCTATAGTTGTCATTCCAGCAAGTTACGGACAGACTATTAAATCATTATATAAAGATAATAATTATTCACCACTTATTTATTTTCGTTGTATCGTGATGAAGGGACAATTGGCCCCGAAACATGTTGGTATTTTCACCAAAAATCAACTTGTTTTGGTGACAATTATTATTTTAATAATTTCACTACAAAATAATTACGATATAATTGAAGAAGTAATTCTTTTAAATTATTATATTATAATTGTTTTCATTTAAATTAACTAAAAACTTTGTATAAACCATTTGGAGTAACTATTTTTCGTCAAGACGCATACTGCGTTCGTCCTGACGAGATACAGTGATATCGAAACCGGTAGATATAAAGTGGATTCTAAAATCTCCAAGTGGTTTATACAAAGTTTTTAGTTAACTTAAATTAATAATTATGTCCAACCACAATGTTAACGCTATAAAAATAAAATGAAACGTATTTTTTCAATATTTTGCAATCACATGTTTTATTGAAATAATAAAAATGTTTTTTATTCCGAGGCAAGGAAGTTTCACTTCAACAGCGCAGTTACAGGCTCGATAATGAAAATCGATAGTAATTCAGTCTGTCTCGTCAGTAAAAAAGTAATTTTTTCCCATAATGAAGTGACCAAACAAGACTTTTCAGTTTGGTAATGGGTGGTTGAGCGAAGGTAAAGTAATTTGCAGAGGTGTTCATTAGGCACGGACTTGAGGCGATCGTCTAGAAATGTGAGCAAAATTCACATTTTTTCTTATAGCTAATTTTGTATTTTGAGGCACATGTAAAAGTATCAGATTCAATTTTATTCAGAACTTTAAATATATATATATATTGAAATC
>JADDOH010017974.1:0-14179 GCA_016648135.1 Agrypnia vestita
TTTTATATTTATTAAATACACAAGCTACCTTAAAGTTATTCTATTTCATGTACGCATCTTTTATTATCACTGTTGGCTCAACAACCCCTTCAAGAGTCTTCCTCCATTGCTCTTGGTGTTACATCATACAGTTCTGGATTTGTGTACCTAATAGAAGTATGTGAACAGATTATCACTCCATCTTAGTGTGGTCATCTAAGCTCCTCGCTTCTTCACCTCATTTGTCTTTTATGCAGGACTAGTTGTTTTGTTTTTCATTTGCTTATCATTCTCTTCTTCCCATTTAAAAAAAATGTGATGCTCAGTTCGTTATACAAAATACAGAGCTCATTATTTTGGCGCCTGCACCAAATTTAATTATGTTCTGTCCTGTCCGAAGATACTCCTCAAAATGTTGATTTTAAAATTGTAGTGTTCGCTTGTTCCTCTTGGTCAGTACTCGTGTCAGTACTGTGGTCTGATGAGCATTTTGTACACTCATATTTTATTGTTTCTGGACAGAAGTCTGGATTGTATCCATGTTTGGAGCTCTTCTATAGTGCGCTTCCAGATTTCCTATACACCGTGTCTCATTGCTAGTAGCAAAAACTTTGGGGGAGTCTTCTTCATGCAATTTTGAATAGAAAATATTTTTTGCAGCGCTGGTTGAAATGTTGACAGTTAGGGAGTAAAGCGACACCAAAGTTTGCTCCTTTTTTCAATATTTCTGACTTTTTTTCTGTTGGAGAATCACTACAGTAGAATATTAAAAATTCAGTTGCTCTAATACCTACAAATCAAGATATATTATAGACGTCTCACAGATATGAAATTATATATATTTTTTATGTTTATAGCGTTAAATTTATGCTTGGACATAATTAAAATTTATAACAAAATTAAATTTTTTATGGGAAATTAGCTATGAAAGTTTTTGGTTGTTTATAGGGCTTACGACCTGTCATATGCCTGGCTTAAGTAATCACTTTACAAAGTAAGTGTAAAGTGATCACTTAAGCCAGCAGTACGATAGGTCGTAAGCCCTATGAACACCCAAAGACTTCTACAACTAATTTTCCATAAAAAATATATTTTCGTCTCTATACGAGATCTATAATATATCTTAATTAATGATGTCCCTGGGACAAATTCCAGTATCTGAAATTCAGTGATCTGAAAAAATTGAACAAACTCAAAATATCCTGATCTACAAGTCAGTCAAAACTTTACAAAAAAAAATGTTAGAATGTCTGCAAGGTTTTAATAATTTTATTGGACTTAATCAAATCAAATATTTTTTAATATTCCATATACATATGGGGTATGAAAGTAAAGGCAGTAGTATCCGAAAAAATAAAAATAATAACAATTTTAAATGCCTACTGAATTCTAGATTTTATGTACCTATCCTTTCCAAAACATGTTTCCTGTAAATTTATAGGCTATATTTTCTATAAAATCTCGAATTCAGTACTATATAAATTAGCAATTTTCGTTTGATTGCTTACTTACTTACTTACCATCACGCCATTTCCGCGTGGGGGTAGGCAGGGAGGATAGGACTCTTCTGCCCTGACACAGAACTCTCGCCTCATCTACATTCATACATCTTCGCATACCAGCTCGCCGGTTGTTGAGGCTTCTAATGGAACCATCTTCCAGTATCTGGTTAATCTAGTCACGCCACGTCTTCCGCGGTAGCCCTCGCCTTCTGGCGCCATCAACACTTACATTATATATCTTTCTTAACATTCTTTCCTCATTCGTTCGCTCAACATGCCCAAACCATCTGAGCGACCTTTTTTAATTCTATTACTTATGCTAAGATCAGCTTTACATTCATTCCTAATATCTTCATTCTCTACATGTGTGATTGAATTTATTCATTTCAAACCTGTCAAACTGAAAACGTGAACATTGGCGGCATTACAATGTTTTAGATTACTGTAAAGATACAGAAATAGCAATCCGGCCAAATATTTACATTGTTATTTCTACATGAGTTTAATATATTTTATATTTTTATCACTACTTAATTTTCGAGAGAAACAGAATCTCTCATCGACAGGTTTACTTTGACCACTTTTTAAATAAAAAAACATTTACATTGATACTGTTCAAATATCAATAATTTAGTTCTCATATAAAAAAAATGGTTAGGTACTGAAAATATGAGCCGAATTTACTGGTATAAAGGTTGCTGTCTCTCTTGAAACTTCAGTAGTGAAAAAAATATTAAACTCAGGTAGAGATAACAAAGTTAATATTATTTAACATATATAATAATCTATCATCATTTAGAATAGTCTCTACAACGTAAACGCCAAATCCATAAATAATATTGATAAATATTTTTAACATGATCATCAAATGAATATAACTCCCCTTTAAAAAACGTATTAGAAAATCTTATTTTTCAATCTTCCATGTTGTTTAACGGGTTAATATCGGATTATGTAAAGATTTTTAATGTACTTAATACATCAATATTAATAAAAATCCAAATGCATCATAATTACAGACGACTCTATTAACATTGTCTATTTTCTTCTGTTGGTGGACGAAGCAGTGGCGCGTTTATACCTAGTTGGGCTTAAAATTAAGTTGAAAGTAGAACTTGTTAAGATTTTTACTACAATTCTCTCTTTGTCGACATAATAAGAATCTCTTTTTATATCGACAAGTGAAGTATTAAGCATATGTTAACTTGTCGGTGACAGATTCTGTCACTCTCGAAATGCGAGTAGTAAAATATTAGAGAATAATTAAATTCATGTAGGGGTAACAAAGTTTATGTTTTTTACCCAATTTAATGATCATCATGTGTGGGGTGGGGTATACCTAAAAGCAAAGACAGCAATATCCAAAAAAAAAATATTTTGAATGCAGTCACCGAGGATTACTCATTTAAAATGTACTGAATTGTATGTGTTATGTACCTATTTCATCCAAAATTATGTTACCTATAATTTTATAGACTATATATTTCCTTGAAAATCTCGAATTCAGTACATTAATCCTCAATGATTGCATTAATTTTTTTTTGACATTGTTGCTTTTGCTTTTACACCCCACACGTATAATATCTACAACGCTAACGCCAAATCCATCAATAATCTAAATACAATATAATAATTTCATTGTATGTCTGTCCCGTTACTTCCTGGAATTCATGGCTAAAAAACGAAATTACACGACTGGATAAAGTGGCGAACCTCGGACGCGCGGAACAGTCACGTAACAACTTAGTCACCACCACTTCTCTTTGTCCTGTCAAAAATATACTATACCTACTACACATTATAAGAGCAGGGCTTAGCTAAGACGCGAACTATTAATTTACGCTTCCTCCTTGATTTTTCACGGGTGTACTGTTTCAATACCTTAATTTTGTAGTTAGGTGTGATTATTTATTTCAAAAATTAACAATGTTTCAATGTGATTTATACAAAGTTTTTTTTTAATGAATATATTATCACTTTAATTAAATTAAGAAGCAATATTATCTTTAAGCCTTGCGTAAAAAGGGTATAATTTTGGGGGAGACTAAAAATCGGGGACGTAAAAAAAAGTCTTTTCCCGAACACGCCACTGTCCAGAGCTGTCAAAACCCGTGACGGAGGGTTCGCTGGCGACGTGTCGGTATACCGGCCTGTCGGAAGCTGCGCGTGCGTTTTTTCAATGGAGTGCGCGATTCATTATTCAAACCGTTTATTTGAGCCGACGATACGAAGACGGGAGAAGGACAGTGATGGATCCTCGTGCGCAGGCGTCCCGCGTGCCGGCCTCCCGCCGCTTCCGTGCAGAGCCGCGTTTTTGCCGTAATAAATCCCTCCGGACATGCAATTGTGGTATTTCCGCGGAAAGTATCAACTCGCTGAAGGGCTTGCAGCGGTGGCTCGCCGCGACGCGAGTTATCGAAGTTCGGCGCGCTCGGCCAAGAACTAATGTGAGACGGAAATTAGCCTACGTAACGTGTAACAAGCAGTGTGGAGAAGTAGTATCAAAATATTTTACATTTTTTTACATTTTTTGTCCATGTGTTGTCTTAGTTTTTGGTATTTCGTCAAGGTTTCGTAATGCTTGTCTAGTATTATGTGAATGCGAGTTACCGGTTGCTGTTAGGTGGTTTGTGTTTTTGATGTAGAAGATGAGGGTAGACTTAACGAACAGCTGTCTAACGTCCAGTACATTAAATTCTCTGAAGAGTCTGTCTGATTGGTATGTAAATGGTTTCTTATTAATGACTCGGAGCAAGGTTTTTTGTGCCGTTATAGCTGGTTTTAATGTGGTTTTGTAAGTACCTCCCCAACTTGGAATCGCATAGTTCAAAAATGACTGGGCAAGAGCGTAATAGATAGTTTGAGTTGCTGTTTATTAAAAATATTACGTATGGATTTAAATAGATACATGAGTTTATTATTGTTATTATTTCAATTTCAATTTCAATTCAATTTCAATTTTTATTTATTACGTAATATTTACATTACAAACATTATGTTCAATGCATACATATTATTAACTTACATCTAAAAATATACATATACACATATACATACACATCCATATACACATATACATAAACACATATGTACACATACATACACATATACATATACATACATACATACACACACATATACATATTGTGTATTAAAATACTAATTTATTATTAAACAATTATTAAACAATTAGAAGTGACCTGTATAATCTGGTCAAAGGTGTAGGAGAATCCTGCTTCGGAAAACCCCCTCAGACACATGGAATATATCAATATCCAAAGCGATCTTGTTCAGCATAGCTGTAGCTTTTCCAACAGGCATAACCATCGGCAGGTTGGTCCTGTATATTGGAATGTGAAACAATCTATGCTGACGATGTCTAAGGTAATTATCAGGAACATACAAACCAATGCTCTGCATAATTTCAGTATTGTCGATCATACCGCGCAACAATCGATAAAAGTGTGTAATCAAATACACATTCCTTCTAGTCTCTAAACTATTGTAGCCAAGCATACCCTGGAGAAACTCGGTTGGGTAAAGCCAAGGATAATGCCCGTACTCTCTCATGTAGAGATATCTCAGAAACTTCTTTTGGACTTTCTCCACCCTAAGAGAGTACTTGCTCTCATGTGGCCCCCAGATCATCGAGCCACTCTCGAGTCTACTCCGCACCAAGGAGTTGTAAAGAGTTCTCAGTACGCGGGTATTCTCGAAAACCCTGGCAGTACGCAGAACAAATCCTAACATTCTCAGAGCATTACCACTGATCGTCTCTATGTGATCGTGAAATGTCAGGCTGCTTACAAATTTAACACCTAGATCTTTAACATTCGATGTTCTTGTCAGATTTTGGTCGTTCATTTTGTAGCGAAAAAATAGAGTTTTTTGGGCCCTAGTGAAGGATGTAACCGAACACTTGGAAACATTAAACAAAAGTTTATTTCGTCTTCCCCATTCACATATATTTGATATATCTGTTTGGAGAAGATGAAAATCGTCCAAAGTTGACACCTTTAAGAAAAGCTTTAAGAGCTGCAACTCATTATTGTAATTATATTTATACTAGCTGCAACCCACCAAAAATGACGGAACATTGGTTCGCGTCTTTAGTAGACTGAGTGCAGTCACAGTATAGTAAAGTATACAGTATGTTATCTCGGCAGTGTCCTTGAAATAAATACCTACGGCCGCTTGGTACTTAAACGCACCAGGGCTGCTCATTGACTGACTCTTTAGGGTTTGGGGTGCCATAAATTGACGTAAATGTATGCGCGGGAGCGTCTCACACTGCTTGCGTCTGTACGTTACTGCAGCCCTGCGTCGACCGCGCAGACCGAAGTATACCGAGATTTCGAAGGGCGTCGTTTCGGCTGTTTGTATGAAGACATAATACTGTTACTATACTGTGATGCAGCGGAGATGAGATCCCTTAGATGTATGTGCGGTAAATTCGTTTATGATAGAATTAAGAATGAAGATATTAAGAATGAATGGAAAACTGATCTTAGCTTAATTAATAGAATTAAAAAAGGGTCGCTCAGATGGTTTGAGTATGTTGAGCGAATGAATGATAAGAAAGATATATAATGCAAGTGTTGGCGGCCCCAGAAAGAAGGGCGACGGCGGAAGACGTGGCACGACCAGATTAACCAGATACTGGAATATGGTCCCGTTAGAAGGCGACCGACGAGCTTACATGCAAATGTATATGAATATGGATGAGGCGAGAGTTTTATGTCAGGACAGAGAAGTGTAGGGCTCTATCCTCTCTGCCTACCCCCACGGAGAAACGGCGTGATGGTAAGTAAGTAAATAGTAAATGTTTATAGTATATTTTTGTCGGTCCACGGAGAGGCGGCGGTAGCAACATGCGTTAAGCGGCTGATTCGGGTTTGCTGGCCCGGGGTTCAAGCCCCATTTCCGGCAGTTTAATTTATTTTTTTAACCGTGAATTCAAACGAAATTACGAACAGACAGGCAACGAAATTATTATGCCTGATTACTAACGACCCTGTTTGGCCCGGTGCAGTTTTGTCCACATCTTATTTTTTAAACTCGTATCTTCTAAAATATTTAATTTGATGATTTGGTATAAAGGACAAATTTGATCTGCGGCAAAAGCTTTTTAGTTTTTTAAGGTTAATAAGATTTTTAATTTGACAAAATTGCTGGAAAATTAACCATTATATCTTAGTTATACATTTGATAAAACTTTATAGACAAAAATGGTTGGTGTAAGTTATCCTTAAATGATAGATATATGCTACTTTTGACTTTTTTGTAGATAATTTAATTTTACACAATTCTTTCTTATACATTTTTTTTGTATCTAACGGATTAGACAGCGTTTCCGTGAGAGCGCTTTAGCGGCAATTTTTTTTCCGAGATGATTCACTAATACTGTTAATGTATAGCTTCTATATGTGCTAGGGGAACTTGAGCACACTATTTTTTTTTATACAAATACAGATCATAATAGTAAAAACCGCATACAAATCCGTTCAGTGGTTCTCGAGATACAGAATGACAGACAGAGGTACAGACGCTTTTGTACTATGAATTGAAGGCGATGAACTGATTAACATTTACCAATTTTATCTTAACATTTTCTAAAAGTAGTTTTTTTTTTGCTTTATCTTATAGCTTATAGAGAGTAGATAGCTTTTTGGTATGACATGGCGCTCGCCTAGTTACCTGGTTAACTTATTTTGAGAATAGTGAGAATTTTTTTTAGAGAGAATTTAAAAAAATTACTTCAAATTCTACGAATAATTTGAGTCATGATTATTCGAGTTGCAACGGAAGCTAGCTTTGTAGGTAAATTTTTAAACGAATTCCATTACTCTTTTGCGTTTTCTCAAAAATCCCATTTTCGAACTGGTGGAGACAAATCTCCAAAAAATATCTCAAAAACTATTAAGCCGATTTTGTTCAAATTTTGCACACAGCTTTTTAATAATATTACCTACCTATGATATTGCTGATTTTTTAGATACGCTAGAATAATATGTGACGTGAAGATAGTTATACATCATAGACATTACATCATTTAACACGAAAACAATTAACTTTTTCAATTCACTCAAATCCTGGTTTTGGACATGATTATCTCAACCAGCTGCGCGCTTCACGGAGGACCTTTTCGGGACAGTGTACAACTACGCCATTTTGAAATTTTCATAATAATTTGTTAATGAAAAATATTAAACAATGCATGCTGTGCTGTAAACAATGATCATAAAACAAATTTTATATGTGCAATTTTAATTTATTTATTAATTTTTAAAATATATTAATTAAAACACATTGAATTATAATATTGCAATTTACGCTGGACTGCAGTAATTTCAGCTGGATAGATTACAATCAATTATGAATGCGGCGGCACAAATAATAAATGGGACTACGAAATTATCGCACATAACATCCCTTTTGCGCGAATTACATTTTCTTCTTTTCCCTGAAAGAATGGAATTCAAATTGTGTTGAACACATTGCGCTTCTATCTTCAAGAGATATATATACATCTGTATCCCGGACAATTTGAACGGAAGACGCCAAACTCTAAGGCCTGCATCTAATTCACAGTAAAGGTTACAGAACCGATCAACCATTGCCAGAAGGCTAATTTTAGTGGACGGACAATTGACCTGGCAGGCCCAAAGGCGTGGAACTCTCACCCTACGTGACACGGATAAATCATCAGAAACATTGTTTAAAAAAAGACTGAAAACGTAGCCTTTTGAAACATCATTCATTAGTTCCAAATTAAATTTAAATACCTACTAGTGCAGGACTACACAGTTTTTTGTGCAAAGTTTACTTGCGGATCATAATAATATTAAAATAGGTATATTAAAATAGTTTACATAACAAAAAAAAATGATTGTAATCACTAAAAATTATTGACAAATTTTTCACAAGGACGAAGCTATTATTAATATGGGAAAGTAGATATGGAAGTCTTTGGGTGTTTATTGGGCATACGACTGGTTTAAATGATCACTTTATACAATATAACGTTCCCGATGTCACCCATGATTGACCACTACATCGATCAAATTTTAAGAGGTTTTATATACATATATAATAACATTATTTATATACTTTGTGTATACGTTTATATTTTATTTATATGTTTCACTTTGACTTACGCTAACGGCATCCATGGTTGAAATTAGTCATCCCCATGAACCAGTGTATAGATGTCGCTGGTAATGAGATATCTATATGGCTAGATTATGAATTATGTGGCTTGTAAACACCCAAAGACTCATCTACTTTACAGACATATTAACATCCTCATATAAATAGCTTCGTCTCTAAGATATCTATAATATAATATATCGTAAGATATTTATAATATATCTGGATTAATGACGATCCCTTTGGGAACAAATATTATAAAAACTAATTTAATTTATAAAATGCTATAATATACAGCGCTTAATTCATAAATTCACTCGTGACGTCATAAAGTGCGAGAGGGTCAGTAATTCCCCATGTATAGATTGTGAATTAAAACGTTTTTTTTCACCTTTGAAAGCCATTTTCGGGCACGGGAAACAGAAGCTAATTTAAATTCTTTAATTTGACTTCTTGGGTTGGCGCGAGAACGATTTATCCAGTTAATTCCCGCTAAACGGAAACGTTCCACACAATAGGGTTTTTTTACATCTCTATCAAATGACTGCGCGCTGATTGGTTGATTGCCGGCGGGCGCTACAGCACACGGCGGCGCAGCCCCCCACATGAATATTTAAAAATTTCAAATAAAGAACAAGCAGCTGCGGAAGCGCGCCGTCAGGTGACAGAATGGGGCTGCCAGTATGCGGAGAATTCGACGCTCGCAGCGCCCGCGGACATGCTCCTCGAAATTTATGACACTGCGTAGGTACCTACCCTCCGACACCTTTAAAAAAAAACGGTAAACGTAAACACATCGCGGATTATTTTCAAACTACGCCTAGAACATTCCTGTAATGAATGAAACCATGCCAATAATAACATAATGCAATAGTAAGGTTAGGTTAGGTTAGGTTAGGTTAGTTAATATAATATAACTAGCTGTCCTTCGCGCTCTGACCCGAGATTTATATTTATTTAGATTATTATGTGTATTTATTTGTTCTCATATATTTTTTTATAATTATTATTATAAATAATATGTTTGTAAAGAAACGAGCCACTCATCTCACTAGGATGAACCTGTGCCGAGATGAGCAGCTTACAACAAAATGAGGACAAATTGAGGACGAGAATAAATAAGTAAATATTATTGAGTACAAAAGCAAATAAAATAACAAATATTAAAAAAGAAGCAACGTAATAAAATTATACGTATGTCTGCATAATGGAAAAATACAGTGCAATTAGCACATAAATAAATTAAAACCTGCAGTTTCTATTCTGCAGTTGGGTACCTGTGCAATCTTCAGAAATCCTCGATTAGGTTTAACTGCTTCTGTTTCTACGTTCTCGTGATGATATTATTTTTATTTTACTATTGATTTTATTTGTTTTTTATATTATTAATATTTCATTCAACAAATATGATTAATTAAACATTATTATTTGTCCAACTTTCTGACTTTCGAAAACGAAATTTTCAATCATTTTTTAAAAGGCTTGTTTTTTACATGCTTTTATTTAACTGTCTTTGTCTGTTTGTTGTTTTTTTGTTTGGTATGGTGGAACCTTGTGATTGATTTTTCATTAACTTTCCGACTAGCTGGAGCTCTGAAACTTTTAAACTTTCAAATTTTTCGTAAAGTGGATGACATGATTTGGTCATTATTTCGATTAAAATTAATAATTTTTCATTATTATTGAACGTTAAATATCTATGTATGTAACTTCGAGATTCGTCAATATTAGTATGAAAAAATGTTTCGACTTCAAATTTATTAATTTTGGTCGACAGATTCAACTTTGACATTAGGAACCAAATGTCAAATTCAATAAATTAGGATTATGTTGAATTTAGATTTCTAATATCTCAGGACAATTTTGTTTTAGAAAAAAATGATTCGAGGAAATGAACGTGCAACATAAATATGCCAGGGGTTCAATGAGTGTTGATGCGTCCGCAGTATTTTATGCAATTAGCTTCTCACACCCATGTGCCATTCCTTCAGCATCTGGCGGTGAAACTGTTACCCCATGTTAACAAGTCTTCAAGAGTTGTTTTTATTCACTTTTTACTCCCTTTATATTAACTCGTGGCGTCTGCTTGCTTGCTTGCCGGCTTGCCGCCAAAAAAAACTTTGGATCGATTTTTGACCCTTTTCCCGTGATCCAATCGAGCTGAAACTTGGCAAGTAGACTCGTGGCGACGATCAAGAAGATCTATCAAATTTTCGTTAAAAAAATTTAATAAATATAGTATAATTTCGGATTTTTAGAAATTTTATTGGTTTTTTAAAATTGGAATCATTAGAAAAGTTTGATTAGCAAAGGCGGCCCGATAACGTCGCGGAATATTTTCTAAATTTGAATTACTCCGTCGGTATACATAATAGGTACTTCACTACGAGTGTCGAAAATCTAAATTGACTGACAAATGTTTTTAGAATTTAATCTTCAAAGCATGAAGTATCTTATCAAAGCTCAAAACATCTGACATTTTAGAAATATATCAAATTACTGTAAGTTTAATGTTATGTTATATGTTTTAATTCGTCTTTAATTGTTATTATATTTTACAAAGAAAGGGAGTATAATAAAAACTTGGTTTTTATGGGTTACATATTCTAAATTAAATTCAAAAATTCAATATCGTCGACCTTGATAACGATTTAAGTGAATATGAGTTGCAACGAGATGTTTAATTAAATTCCTTCAAAATATCGTAAATTTAATTAAGTATTGCATTGTAATAAAAGTAAGGGTCTTCTATATAAAATATTTTAAATATGAAGAGCTGTATTTGTGCCGTGGGTGTTATACTTATCCAGTCGAGGTTTAATGTTATATCCAAAATGAGTCCTCCCATATTATAATTTTATTATTATGCTGGTACTATAATTATAATTCTCCAAATTATATTAAACTAACGGCCGGATCATTTTATATTAATTTGCAAAAGGTACGATTTTATGCTGTTATTTTATTTTTAAGAACCCCACTCTTTTTCGCATTATCATATATTATATTTTTTGTAGGTTATAATATTATAGAATGCACAGCGTCACGTTTTTTACAATAAATACAAAATTTAATAATACAGATAATATTCCCAACATCATAATAATAAAAAAAACACCATTGAGAAGAAAAGTTAACTTTTAATTTTAAATTATCTATTATTAAATAAACTATTTTTATAAAAAACCAATGCGCAAAAATGATTTCTGACGCATTTTTTCCAGACATGTTACTTTTAAACCAATTTTGGGGAACATTTTGGGCTCGGCTCGTCAACCTTGTGGAAAATATTTAACTGCAAATTGTTACGGATATAGGCTATCGCCGCATAAGCATATAGCAGTAAGCAATCGGCTATCGCCGATTCGCGGTATCTGGCTAATTTCCACTTTTATTTACGTAATTAAGACAAAGTATTTATTCAGTATTTCTAACCGATTAATAAGTCAGAGCGGAGATTTAAAATTTATATTTTGAACATGCTTTGTCAATTGTCAAATTAACACTCTTTGCCATCGTATTAAAAAACGTGGTCCATTCCAAATTCTGAACAATTTTTTTTCGTATTTATCAGGATATTTTTGCACTAAATTTAACGTTGTTCTGTATGTCCTCATATTATTAATGTTCTGGAAAATATAAATTATCACTTCCGAAACACGAAATTCTAACCTGAAAGACATAAATATGACAGTTAAATATCATACATGTACTGCTCCATAATCTAATCCAAAATCCGCGTCTTGATTCATTTCATTCACTATGATACAACATTTTTCTAACTAAAAGTAGCATTTTAAAGCGATAAATAGTTTAAAGAGAAAACGTAAATAGCTGTCATCGCTCCGAAACGATAGCAGTGACAGCTGGGTTATGGCTGGTTGACCATAACACAAATATGTATATCAAAAATTAATAAACGTGTATAAATATTAAGTACATTATTTTTATAAGTGACCATTTTTATTTTACGTGTATAATATTTCTACACATTAAATATTATCAGGATGTATTTTAAAACAATCCATACTTCTCGCTACTTCATACGATTTCGCCATTTGTTTTTGTTTAACTGGCAACAGAAATTATCCGGAGACAGGCGACATTGGTTAGCGTAATTAATATATAGATACAAACAAAAAGACATATCACGTGGACACAATGATAGCGAATAAGGCTGATTTTTTTAAATGATTATTAGCACAGTATTGCAAAAATTAAAGGGAACATTTTGAATCTATTCACTACCTATAATTTTTTTTTTTTTTCATGGTACAAAATTTATTGAAATACAAAGATCATTCATACAATAAAATCGTATTACTCTCCATAAAAGAGCTGACGCTCGTGGTTATGGGAGGAGTAAATCACATCATATTATTTATAAATATTACAATTTTTATAACAAAAGTATTAAACAAAATAGTAAACAAAAGATATCAAGAAACAAGATTGAAACAAAATACCAGGAATCAAAAATAATATCATTTTTATATTACATTAGTACAGCATATTTGACACACTAGTATAATACGTATCTGCATTCGTGACGCATCTGTATTTTCCTTTATTATTTTTATTTCTTCTTTGTTCTTTTTTGGTTAGAAAGTATGTTAAGGATGGAACATTTGGGAAGAGGGAAACATCTAAGAGTCAGGTAAGATTAGTATAAACGAATGAAGGATTTGAGTTGATGAGAACATAAATTGAGTTAATAACATAGTTTGGTAAGGTTGTGAAATTAATTTTCGTTTAATTTTTATGTCCCATATAGTCGAGTTAAAAATATAAATGTGGTTATAAATCATGTTAAATGAATTTCTGGATCTATAAATGAAGAAGTTTTGTTTAGATTTGGTCTTGCAAAAAGAGATATGAAAAGTAGATGACAATCCGCTATTACGATTGCGGATGAAATGATGGGCGTTGAATAAGATAATTGATATATTTGCAGTTTCGTCAATAATATTTAAGAACCAAATACTGAATATTCTAAGACACGGTAACTAGATGCTGCCTTTTTTATGCTGTTTTCTATGTTGTCCTTGTGAAATACGTCTGAACTTGCTGTAACCCGTAAAAATGATCGTACTTTTACATGCCGATTCCTAAAGAATAATTAGGTATTTACTTATTATATTATTAAAATATTTGAACATTTTCTATTTCCCCTGCTGGCAGGTACTATTTCAAACCATGGCGATCGTGTTGGGCGGAAAATGAAATGGTTCACGTTATTTGCTAAGCCCTAGTATATATTTATAATATCTTTTTGGCGGTCCACAGTGAGGCGGCGGTAGTAACATGCCGTTTCGGGTTTGCTGGTCCGGGGTTCAAGTCCCATCTCCGGTTGTTTAATTTGTTTTTTAAGCCGTGAATTCGAATGAAATTACGGACGTTACACGAAGCTACGGACGGGAAAGCAGACAGACAGGTAGACAGACAGACGGACGGATTGACAACAAAATTATTATTATGTTTGATTTTGTTACTTATCATTTCATATATCGTCGTAAATCTGTTTAATTAATTTAAATAAAAATAAAAAA
>JADDOH010017975.1:0-11349 GCA_016648135.1 Agrypnia vestita
TTACATACCCCAGTATTTAAATATTGGTGGTGACCCCTTAAATAAAATAAAGCCCATAAAAAACAAAAAATAAAAGAGAAACAATATTCTCCCCCCACCCACATAAGCATCATATTGTAAATAAATTAATAATCTTATATAAGATATTCTTTGGACCAACAATGAGGTCTATACTCTGTTTAAGGAGCTAAACAACACCAAATTTATAAAACTGGGAAGACTGACCGGGTTATGTGGAAAGAATGACCGAGCATCAAGCACCAAAGTCCCTGCTGAGCTCAAGGCTGATAGGGCTAAGGAGTTTAGGAAGGCCAAAATTAAAATGAAGCGACAATGTCCTCAAAGACATATCTGCCTTGGAGCTTCTGAATTGGAGAGGGCTGGCACAAAACTGAGATGAATGGAGGAAGAACCTTTGAGGAGGCCAAGACCATCTGGAATCGTAGAGCCAAGAATTATAATGATGACCTAAAATATATCAAATACATAAGTAATACTAGAATGCCAAAAATGACCCATATTTTATTTACGTAGGGGTTCAAATTATGTATGAAAAGAAAATTTCTTACCTCGATAGGGGTCGATTCTGAAGCAGTAATTTGTTTTTTCAAAATTTATTAATGTAATAAATAAAATTTAAGTTTTACAGATTTCCCAGCGTCTGCCAAGTAAAAAAAATGAACTGGGGGTTACAGGTTGAAGGCTTTGAGAGGAAAGCATGTTCCTTTGCGTATCTTGAACGGGCAGAAGATTGTAATATGAATAATAATTTTACGCGCACGAATATATTAAAATCGTAATACTCTCGAATATAAAAGAATTCGGTTTTATACCCTCAATAAACTTTTATACTCACTTATCGGCAGTAAGAACACAGTTTTTATTTGAAAAGCTTTCGCATAAAATTTTTAAAATATATATCTCCACGTACACACTAAAAAAATATTTATATTACGAAGGATATATTAATTTTATTTACGGAATGTAAAAGTTTTCTAATACATCTCAAACTATGTAGATTGCTAGGAAGAATTCAAAGTTATTTAGATACTTTATAGAAGTTATAATTATTTTACAGCGCGATTAAAAGATTTACATAAGCATTTCAAATTGAAAATAGCCGTAACAATCAAATTGAAAAAAATTATAAGAATTTACAAACAAATTAAAATGAAAGAAGTATGGATATTAACTATCTTATACAAAATTAAACAATCTCATGTTCCATTATTGTGGGCAGGCATTTTTATACCGTACAAATTGTGGGGTATAAAAGCAAAGGCAGCAATATCCAAAAAAAAATTATTGCTGTTATCGAGGATTACTAGTCTATAATGTACTGAATTCAAGATTTTATAGGAAAAATCGCATATAAATATATATGGAACATGAGTTTGGACTTAAATCTAGAATTCAGTACATTTTTAAATAAGTGACTTCTCGGTGACTGCAATCAAAACATTTTTTTTGACTTTTTGGATATTGCTGCCTTTACTTTTATACCAAACAATTAACAATGCTACTTCGATGATGGGCAAAATTAAATTAAAGATTTCTTGAAATATGTCATAAAATAGAATTATATACACATTAATAATATTGTCATATGTCTTGGCTAGGGAGGAATGAATGAAAACCGCTTTTCTTTAAATTACACTATTTCGCAATATATAACTGTAAATGGACACTTTATTATCGCTGGGTAATATGTGTTTTACATTCATAGAACATTCCATCCAATTCTCGCTCTTATTAATCGCTCTGATTAATTAGATACTTCGCTCGATTATTCGCTTTATTTTTCGCTTCGCCGACATTGCACAGACCTGTCATCAAATACGAGAACTCAACTCTCCGCGCGTTGTGGTTCCGTACCTTATTTATACCAAATGCTGATATTTTCGCACTTTCTAGATTATTCTAGTGTTTAGGAGAAGGTCCTCGTTGATTTTCGATTGTACCAGGCATTTCTAGACGTTTACCGAAGGTTGTAGTTCACCCTAGATTGTTATGGGACGTTCTCGATTCTTCGATAGTGTTGTGACAAGTGAAATGTTACCAGGGGTTCGGACAGTGCGTAAATTCTTTTTAGTATCTCGTTACAATATTTAGTGATTTTCATAGTACTTCCGTTAAAAGAACAAAATATAAGAACGAAATGAAAATTAATATAAAAATGGGAATGACGCTGGCTTTTCATACCTGAAGTTCCGGGTTCGATCCTAGATGAGGTCACAATTCATCTATGTGATTTTCTCTTGCTATGTGATGTGTTTTGCTATCGTAATTGGGTGTCTTGACCTGTTGAAGCGTAAAAAAAATGAAATTTTGTGAAAAATGAAGCATATAGAATTTCAGCTACTAGAAATCATAGATTACTTCATTTAACAGAAAATGAAAAATGAAAAAAATGAAAAATGAAAAAAAAAAAAAACCATGTATGAATGTAAAAAATAATTAATCTACGTTTTAGGTTCATTTCGCAATATTTTATTGTTGTAACTTTTTAATATATAATTAATAATTCATTAATATGAAGCTTAAATTTTCGATAGGTTAATAAATAGGTAGTTTAATTATATTTTCATAAAGATTATCTGGTGAGAAAAGTAAAATTAAACCTACAATAATACTAAATAATGTAGAGCATTGATTAAATAAATTAATTGAAAAACAGAATTTATGAATATTATGTTCGGACCATAAAAATATATTCTACGCAAAGATTTGAGTATCTCCAGATTAAAATCTAACACGTGTACTTACATGTTATTGAGATTTATTTCGATAAAATTGGAGATATGTGGTCCATTAGGGAATCTGTTTATATAATATAATGTATATCTGCGAAATATATCTCGAGAAATATCAAACTGATATGAAAACTTCAATAATTCTGTAAAATATGATCCTAGTGTCGCGTAAAAAAAGAAATAAGGAATTACAAAGTAGCCCATGTGTCACTGTTGCATGAGTGATCGTTCTCGTGGATGAAAAATTGTTATTTACGACATTGTGACGGGTATATATAACGTATATTCGAAAAGCTGTTGTAAAAAACAATAAAGTTACGATCCGACGCGTGTGTTCGTAAGTTTGGAAGGAAACTGCCACATTACATTGGAGTGAAGCGTCACTTACCTCTGAGATACAAATTAGGTGGACGTTTTTGATCTGAAGATATATTTTTGAAATCGGAAAAGGAACAGTTTTATGTGTATTGACATTCAAACATTAACTTTTGTGAATAAATTAATTAATCATAAAAAGTGTATCTATTCAAGAGCGCGCAGTGGGAACATCGCAGCATGACATTTACGTAACCAATTATTTGGAAAAAATCGAAATACAACATATATTTCGTAATATTTCTATCACAATTATTATCATAGTATTCATATTTTCACATAAATATTTAATTACTATTTTTTTTCCAAAATATATGTTTACAAAAATGTCGTGTTCTCACTGCACGCGTCTGATCTATTGTGTTTTGTTCAATTGTTCTTGTTAATCTGAAACTCATTCCTGAATTGTATTTAAAGATTTGTGACAGTCCTTATTTTGTTCTGAATATTATTTACAATTCATTTAATCATTAAGAAATTATTTATTATATATTTATCATAAAAAGTGTATTGTGTTAAAACGTGTAACTCATTCCAAAATTGAATTTATTGGTTTGAGACTTTCTTGATTTTCTTCTTTATATTATTTTAACATTAAGACATTATTTATTATTAATTTACCATGATTGCGTAATTATGTCATATTCAAAATATTCATAAAATATTTATACTTTGTACTCTAATATCACTAGGGACCATCTATTAGGGTTAATAATGACCCGTCGACGGTCTGTTTGTTCAATACTTTAAATTAAATTAAATTTAACTTGCATATTTGTTTTTTGATGCAGATATTTTACTGAATAATTTTTCTGAATTACTGAATTCTTTCGTTGCAGGTGAAACTTGTTGTTGCGTTGCAGATGAAACTTGAATGAAACTGAAATGCAACGGGATTTTTGTGATTTTTCATACCATGAAGTTATTTAATACAAATATTATTACATAATTATATAAATAAATAAAATAATTTAATACTTGAGTCGTTTTATCCACGGATAACACAGCTAACGCAAACCATAGATAAGAGGGAAATAACGCGAATGCAGGAACTTGTGAGATTTTTAGATTTATATATTTAAATACATATTGAGCTACATTTTTCATAATTATAGTTTCGAGATGAGCAATCACTCTCATTATCTAATGATTTAATCTAAATATAACTCAACGTGTGTGTATTACAATGATAAATTTAGTGTAAAAGGTAAAAATAGTTTTAAAACACACAATTAAATATCGTAATTTCTGTTAATTGGAAACTCAAAAAAAGTATTTAAAAAACGATAAAAAAAAAATTCAGCCAGTATTCATTAACCAGTTTTTGAGTTATTAAGATTACGACTAAATTCTACATATTTATATAAATTTAATCAAATACCCTAAGACGCGTTATTTAGAGGTACTAATGCAAACGGAAAAACTGCAGTTAAAAATAAGCAGAAAATTCTTACCATAATCTGATTTTCCAAGACAAAAATTGTCACGGGTCGCGGTGTTGAAAAACGAAACACTACACATCAATTTAACTTTAATTAAATACATAAAATCAGTGGATATAAACTTAACTAGAACACTATTCCTCAATTCGTCTACTAATCGTCACTCAAGAATATTCCACTTGTCTTTAGAACCCCTTGCTTCACGTCGTTTCATCGCACATATTCTCTACGTAGATAGCGTAGATACTCTGGTACTTTATTCGCTGGCTGTCTGTATTCGCTTTGATTCGCTAATTTCACTATCTCCTCTCCAAATGTCAAGCTAAGACTGGTTCTTGCGTCCGTTGCTGCGCGATATAAAAATAAGGTCTTGCAATTCTGGAAGTTTAACTAACGTAGACGCGTTTTCTACCGATTAATAATAAAACGTCCAGTGTTGAGAATTCCTCTATTATGTGCAGTTTCTTTTACTTACAGGACCTCGTCATAATATACACAAAGTTTTCTGATTTATCAGGAGCGGATATAATAATGTGATAGCACTTAATAGTAGTATAATTGGTGTGATTAACGACATGTTCAGTAGCTCGATCGGTAATATGATAAACTATAGGTACATATATGCATAAACTCTCCATGTTATCGCTAAAGCTTCACACTATTGTTTTTGTATTCTTCGAATATTACAAAGAACAAAATCGCTTATCTTTCAATTTTTGAATTGAGTAAATCGATCTTTTCCAAAGCAATTTATTGTGGATCAAAATTCAATGTATTCTACGCGACAAAAAATCACGTTTCACCGCTATATTATTATGTTTGTGACTCAAATCCCTTAGAAAAGCGAAAGGAAAATGGATTTTTCTAGGTGTTCAACAAGACATAAAATTTCAGAAACATCTCGCGATAAAATATATTTTTACAATCGTATGATATGATAAAACCAATTTCTGTAAACCGCTTATCAAATCTAGTTCAATATTTCCACCGAGCTGGCGTGGTGAAGGGAAACTTGTCACAAAAAGATGGCGTTAACAAACTCTCGCCTAATTTCTTTCGTTGGTCGGGCTCGCGGTAATGTAAGCCGGAATTGTTCGGACATCTGTCCGTGAAAAGGCGGCTTCACAATGTGTTAATCCGCAGTGTTCAAGAATTTCTATGAATATTGTTTACAGTATTCTTGTCCTGTCTAATGCTCGACTAATCCCAGTTACATAGTATTACACGTTTCGTTAAGTAAATAACATAAGTCGGAGCCCCGGAAACTGAGCACAAGACGTCTATGCGCCATCAGCGACAATAGTGTATAAATGAGGACATTAAGCCCCATGTATTTCATTTCATTTTAGTGTTTAATAAATAAATGGTACGCTTTTTAATAATAGACATTAAAAAACTATGTTTTCATCTCTTTAATATTTGAATCAATCACTTTAGCACAATGAGGGTGTATATTGACAAGGAAAAAAAAACTTTCATTCTCTTTATGAAATTTGTGGAGGATCTAGACCTACCCGGACTCTGGTCTAGTAGAAACAAGTATATAACTGTGTACTCAATGTATATGTTGAAATAAATAAATAATTTATAACATAATGTACAAGTATTGGTAGCAAGGCTTATAAGTTTATTGAATGATTAAAGTAACGTTAATATTTCACTCATGGAACACATATAGTTTATGCCGTATTATTTTAATTTAATTACCACAGCAAGTTACTGGGTCCGATTAATGTAGAGAAACACATCACAAAAACATCCAGTCTATAGAAAATCACATAGATGTTTTGCGACCTCACCGAAAAGCTAGCGTCATAACGCAAACCAAGACACACCCAGCATTCGGTACGGTTTTGCAAGCTTATACTGAAACTTGACATCAACACTTACTCATCACATCAGCCCTGATGATGGACCCTGCAATGGGATCTGAAACGTTGGCCAGAGAGGTCATATATACATGGCAGAAAACTACACTCAAGATTCTGAACCGCGCGGCCGTGAAAACGTGAGATTTTTTTAAAAATAGAAATGCGAACACGAAATACGTGTCACATCAATATTCTTACCATTTTCAAACTAAGCTAAATGCTTGTGCTATGAAAATAGGACTAACTTGCTGGTCTGGAGTGAGGTTCGAACCCGCAATCTTTGGATCACGAGGTAAGAGTCCTAACCACAAGACCAACAAGCTACTCTCTACATTACTAACCTAACGTGGGTGAAAATTTTATATTGATATTATTATAATTATATAAATAAATAAATGATTATGGCAATGGTATGAATAAAAATTTATTTATACCAAAAAAACAGAATATAAAAAAAAACTAGCGAGCCTTACAGTAGTTGCATATATTATGATGTGAAATATTTGACATCTCACAATTAAAATATCAATTAAGCAGCACTTATCAATACTTTTTTTTTTAATTGTGAAATTTACGTCAATTTAATGTCAATTGAGCATTTGTTTAAATGCGAGCAAAGTACAAAATTTAAAAAAGCTAATACCTATATATTTATTAATTTGTAAATACAAGTAAAGAAAATGTATGTGCATTTATTTATTATTGTATTTTGCCGCACTAGGTAGGTACCGTATATCTACATACCTACGCATTTTGTTTAGAAATGTTTGATCAATTATTTGTTTTTATTTAATGAGATAGTGGTAGTGTATCGCCATACATATTGTATAAAAATTTTGATAAATTTTTAAAATTAATCAAATAAATTACACAAAATTTGAGCATGTTAATCATTAACGGTAGTTATTGTTTACATTAATGTAAAAAAAAAAATTTATTGGATAGTTTCGAAGATATAAGCCAAAATTTATCAAAGTTATAACATCCAGACGTTTGACACCAGCCTCGCAACGAATATACAAAATCAGAAGCATTGGCTGGTAGTGTGCGTCTTCGCTGTGATGGCACATCCATCGCGCGTGCTCCGCGCGCGCTCATTGGTTAAATAAAATTGCGCGCGTCTTATTTCCTGTTACGCATTTCCTTCCTTTTTACGAAATCACTGCCACAGATTGCAGGAAAGCGAGAGGAAAGATGTTACACACCAAAAAAAGTATTATTATTAGATAGATAAAATTAAAAGATAATTTTTTACGGATTTGTAGATGCATATACAGGGTTCATGTATTTTTTTTGGTAGGTACATAGAAAGTATTCGGAGTAAATTAAAAGGAAAAAAATAAAAATCCTAATCAAATCACATATTAAATAATATAATATTATTACTAATTTTCACGATTTTCTTTAATTTTTATTACAAATTACTTTACTTTACTTACACCATAAATAAATTCAACACCAAAAACGTGAATCCGCCTATCAATAAAATAATTAATATTTTATACAATAATTGAATGTAAATTCTACCATATTTTGTATGGTCAAAATAAAACAATAAAATAAAATAAATATATTTTATTTCATTGATGAAAATAACACCAAAACTTTCGAATGATTTTAATATATCACATCATGCACGAAGAGTATAATCTGACAATTTAATAACGTTCAGTAAACATCGGCCATAATCCAATTAAATTTGACAATATTTTGAGAGATGTAAGCATTTTGTAAAACTCGTTTCAGTTGGGAAATTATTTTTATAAACACGAAGAGATGGTGCTAACCGTCAATTAGTAATGAAATTCTGTTGATCGGATTCATAGCTTTGAATCTCGATTTGAAAAACTAATAATAAATCTTAAACTATTTTAGTATAGCCCACTGCAAAAATTCATGAAAATGAGAATTCAACATGTGAACGGGACATAATTATTAAATTAATATAAATGTCATGTCCGTGTATCCTGAGCCGCGCGCTGATTGTCACGCTCGGCTGCCCGTACCTTATTAGCGGCTAGTCAGTGTAGTTGCTGGAATGTCAATTAATGATGTTGAAAATGGTTACAGTATTTCAATAAAATCATTTATACCGCAAGATTATATATTTAATAAAATACAGTTTAAATGTCATTGATTGATATTGACGAGGGCCCCAAAATTACATACGGTATAATAGTCTACATAAACGTCCGTTGAACGTGTAGGGATACGCCATATGGAACATGCTCGGGAAGTAGACGGTTGCGGAATAAACCGAAGTATTGAATATTATTGTAGGTACTAGCTGTAACCCGTCAAAAATTACGGTAAAAAGTTACGGACGTTACACGAAGTTACGCGGACGGACGGACGGACAGACAGGCAACGAAATTATTGTAATTGGGATTCTGTCCCTAATAAATAATTCCTCTTCAGACAATAACCACTATTATAGTGTTGGTCTCTTCTACAACCATCCAGGTGAATCTTGATCATTCATGGTCTTGGAATCCATTTCTGCGGTGTCATTGGTTTGTTAGGGCGCGTAAACGTTATTACTATGACTTTTATATTAATCGAAAATTTTCAGTACGGTAATAGAGGTTGGCTCTTTTTACTCGTATGTACTATTCCTTTGATATAATTTGCAAGTGTGTGTGTGTCTGCCTCTAGCGAAGATTGCCAGCTGTCAATTAGTGTCGTGGCAGCTGTCGCGCCGATACCGCTAGCCTCCCGTCATACTTTTCCGCAAATTAAA
The DNA here is from genome assembly GCA_016648135.1 of Agrypnia vestita. NCBI lineage: Eukaryota > Metazoa > Arthropoda > Insecta > Trichoptera > Phryganeidae > Agrypnia > Agrypnia vestita. Next base: position 9,182 of record JADDOH010017975.1, read on the forward strand.
AATTATTTTTGGGGAAACTTTCCAAGTAGAACAATATGTCCAAAAAACTTTTTGTATGTGTATAATTTTTCTGGAATATTCTCTTAAGATGTATATTATTTTCACAAAAACATGATGCGTGTTTAAAAGGTGTGTTTTGATTACATTTTATTACCATTTGTAACCGTACGTCCGTAAGTTTATTTATATAAGTATATTAAAAAAACTTTACAAGTAAATACAAAAATCTATATGTAGGTGTACCAGTTATTTAATATTGTATCAAAAATAAAACAAAACAATCTATTGAGATAATATTGGTTAAGCGTCTATTTAATATTTCAAAACAAATCAAAATCAATCAATTTTAAAATTTTCATCAATCAAAAATTCTCGTTAACAAAAGTGTTTGGATACCAAGAATTTTTCCTTTTTGGGGAATCGCGATTACAATCGCTACGGCATTTTTTGATAGTTTTTTTTAAACGTCAGTTTAATGTTTAATAAAAAACTCGGTTAATGTTTTAATTTGGCTACTGTTTCTTCAGATCGAACCCAAATAAGCGGCTTCCACAAGTAACAATTTATTAATTAACGGTGGCTCAATTAATTGAAATATATTGCATTTCTTTTCTGTACAAGGAATATCAGCGAAACAAATTAAATTGTACTTAGTTTTCTTATATCTTATATATCCAGCAGTGGAGAAATGAGGGCTGAAGAAGAAGAAGAAGAAGAAGTTTTTAACATGATAAATTTGTGCGAGCACACTTTAGAATAATAAGACCATTGGGCGTCATCTTGCTTACTTGGTAGACGCTAGAGGTAGTTATTTCTACGAAGGATTCCAAAGTTAAAGGTTGAAAACAAATTGTTCAGGAATACTCGAGATATTTCGGTGATACAATTTTTCCCTTTAAATTTCTGCAGCCCGCAGCCAAACAACTCCAATCTTCCAATTGTACAAATGTTGAGCTTCCGTTTATCCAGGTTTAAAAGATAAGCTCAGCAACATAACGTCTTTTTGTCTCTATTTTCCATCCCCAAGGAGTAAAAAAACAATTTATATCAAAAGATTTTCCGCCAACTCGAATCACATATTTAAAATTGTGTACGTTTTTTTTCTCTTTTGATGTCACCGGAAAGAAGAAACATATTAAACTTTTACAGAAATAACGTTGTTTGGTTTATATAATCTTCTTCTTCTTGACTTGTTACATAGTTTTGTGTTTGCATAGTTACCAAAAGTAAGCATAATTACCAAGTTATCATATTTTTGATCATTATCTTACCATCATTATTAGCTCAAAATAGTTGTAACGTTTGTGGTGATACCATGCGATACTTGGTGAGTTATGGATTTTAGAATTATTTTATTTTTCACATATGATGTCCTTCATCTCTCAATCTCAGGAGAGTCCATATCCTTGTATCATTCAATAGCATTACATTTGCTACGTTCGAATAATGATATATAGTTATTTTCACCCGCAGGTATATCGCACATACTGACTTTGATCTCAACATAGCATATTATTCGCATGTAATTGTATCGCAATCCAATACTGTAATCTCGATTCACTATAAAAAAAGTGCCATCTACGTGGCCAAACAAACAAAATTTAAATGAAAGAATAAATAAAGTAAGATAAAGCATACAGGAAGAATAAGGAAGAGATGCAATAAGTTTATTAGTTCTGCAACAGAATTAATAAACTTATTGGTTCCAATTCTATTTTTATTTTATTTATGCTTTAACAGGCCGAGAGGCCCAATTAAAGAAGCGAAACATATCACAGAACACCCAGGCTTGAGTAAATCACATAGATTCATTGTGACTTCAGTGGAAATCGAACCCGGAACTCTCGGTGTGAGAAGCCAGTGTCATACCCACTTGGCTACGAGGGCCGCCCAGACCACCAGTTTAAAGATAAAATTAAAGTATTATTTTTTTCTGAATATTATTTACAATTCATTTTATCAATAAGATATTATTTATTTTTTATTATAAAAAGTGTACATATTGTGTAAACACTTGTTAACCGGTAATTCATTCATCACGGGAACATAAAATTGTATTTAGTGATTTGCGTTAGTCTGAATATAATTTACAATTTATTTAATCATGTAGTCATTATTTATTATTTATTCATTATTCATGACTTATTATCAACTAGCTGGTTGGCCCG
>JADDOH010017977.1:0-34587 GCA_016648135.1 Agrypnia vestita
CGGACCTTCAGCTTGGTGAGTATCATCTCCCACCAGGCGTTATCAAAAGCACCCGATATGTCCAAGAAAATCCCAATAACATACTTCTTACTATTATTCTTCACCCACTCTTGCGTGAACATCATGGCATGCTCTGTGGATCTACCCCTGACGAACCCAAACTGACGGTCACAGGCCGGCGAGAGATTTCTCTCAAGCCTATTGCGTACCACCGTTTCAAGTACCTTCCCAAAAACGGGAAGGAGCGTGATCGGGCGATACGCACCTGGATCAGACCGCGGTTTGGAATTCCCCTTGGGTCTGATTGAGAGCACCCCTCTCTTCCATACTGTGGGAAAAAACCCCACACTGAGACATGTATTAATCACAAATAAAACTTCATTTCTGGCACACCTCCATACGTTCTTCGCAATTACGCCCGTTATCTTGTCCACACCGGGGGCCTTCTTAGGACCAGGGTTCCTGAAAATGGCACCCAGCTCAGCCTCCGTTACCGGGGGAGGTTCCCGTGTCTCCAGCAGCATGGAACTAGTTGGGAGACGGGCCAGGGCACGGATAAGCCGATGGTGGTCCCCCTCCCCCTCAGTCCGCTCCAGAGGCACGAGCCTCTCCAGTAGCCCATCCAGAGTAGAGATCAGGTCTTCCGTCGTCCTCCCCCCGAGGGATATTCCGGATAAGAGGGAGACGGGGTTAACGCCACCCCTCCGAACAAGCCCCGTAATCCTCCAAGGATCAGCATTCCCTACCTCGGTCACCCATTGTTGCCAGTGGGCTCGTTTGGCACTGCGGATCGCCACCGTGTAAGCCGATCTGGCCGCACGGAGATTCTCCCTGAGGATCTGTTGCTCCGTAGGAGATACAAGATTCTGTCGGGCAACTCCACAGTTTCTATATGCTCGACGGTAAGCTGCACGCAGCGCCCGTAGATCATTAGACCACCAGCGGGCAGAAAAATTTCCGCTCGGACGGGTTCGACCAATAGCGAGGTCTGCCGATCTAACTACTGCCTCGTTTAGGAGCTCACCAACTAGGGTTGGGTCCCTTGCACTCCTTTCGTATATTCCTCTCAGTTCCTCATTCATAGTCAAATCAAAAGCATCCCAATCCACGTCCCTGGACTTGAACATCCACTCGTCTCTTGCAATCCTAGCCGGGGCTCGCGAGAGACGAAAAGTGATCAGACGGTGGTCACAGTTGATGACACCATCTAACACTCTCCAGTCCTTCACGAGTCCCAGCATATTATCTGAACACAGCGAGAGATCAATGAAACTCTCACCACCGGCATACCCCGCAAAAGTTGGCAGCGAACCGGCCTCGTTGAGGATGTTCAGTCCGTAACCGGCAATGAACTCCTCGACGGCGATCCTACGATCGTAGCCGGTATGCTGCCCAGAGTGATCATGCCAGAGGGGAGAACGAGCGTTGAAGTCTCCACAGATCATTACATGTTTCCCTTTCAAGCTGTCCAGGGTACGGGAGAGTCCCAGGATGTGGGGGCCCACGGGGTCACCATACTTGAAGTATACCGAGATAAAGTAAATCTCGATTCCCCCAAGCACGACGGAGACGCACACTCGAAATCTATCGGAGAGGTGTGCCAGGTACAGAGGCTTCATGCGACTACTGTCAACCAGAATCCCCGCACCAGGCGAAACACCCTCCTCGACCATAACGAGGGGCGCCTCGATCCCGGGAGACCTGCTCCGCCAGGTATACTGCTCCTGAATCAGTGTCAGAGATAAGTTAAATTGACTAGTCACCCGCTGCAACTCTAAGGATGCAGCGCGCGAACGGCCAACGTTAACTTGGCCGACTATGATCTCATTAGCCATAGTTGGTCAATTTCACACATAGGTCCACAGCGGCCTGAAATGCGGGGCAGGCCGCATCACCAGTTCTATGGTCTGCCGGTTTTTTAAACCGGGTGCAGGTAGCACACCGGGGTTCAGCATCTTTCTTATTACATTCCTCTTCTTTGTGGCCCTGGTTAGCGCAATGTCGGCACGTCTCTTCTTTTTGTTTACATGACCGCGTTATGTGGCCATACATTTGGCATTTAAAGCATCTCGTAGCGCCCACAAAATCGCGGACGCGACAAGATTGCCAGCCTTCCCTAAGGTATATCCTGCCATCGTCAATTATGATTTTTCTAATAGCCGGAAGTACGGCATACACACAGTTTACAGTGTCGCCATCACGGCGGCCGAACATACTGACTCTCTTGGTAGATTTCTTAAACTCTTCTACTGACACGTTTACCTTTCCCTCAATGTTAATTGCATAAAACTCTTGCAAAAGAGTATTTTCATCTAGTGACCTACTAGCTACAAAACCACCTGTATATAATATTGTAACGAGCTGTTCGTTGACATCTGACAGTTCCATAGAAAAGTGTCACATGCGCAGAACGGCGGGCCGGTATTCCCAGTGGTTGAAATAAGAACTAACATGATTAATAAATAGCGAAGAAATGGAAGGGTTCTTACCCGAGTAGAAAAACAAAAGAGAGCTGTTCTTTTGTGTTTGAATAAAAAAAAATAGAGTAGTATTGCGTTGCGAGCGATTGTAAAATGATAGAGATAATGTACAAGCGATAATAAAAGATTTATTTTACGAGTTGTGCCATTTCATTTTTCGAGCGAGCCACGCCACGTAACAATTGGCGTCAGAAGCGGGATTCGGGAGATTTTGAAGAAATCAACGTGAAGATCGTGGCGCAGGAAGAAATGGCAACCATGGAGGAATTTTCGGTTGCGGAATGCGATATGATAATGAAGATGCTGGAAGAACTGGAGCGGAAACGCCAAGAAGACAAGGAAGAACAGGAGCGGAAACGCCAAGAAGACAAGGAAGAACAGGAGCAAAAATTGGGAATGTTGTTGGACGTCAAATTAGGAAGCATCAAGGAGCTTAGGGAAAGTGATGACAAGCAACAAAAAGAATTGCAGATCACTAAACTGGACGTCAATAATCTTCAAGAAGATATCAAGGATCTTCGACAAGACGTAAAACGTGACGCTGAAAAGACACAACATGAAATCGAGAAACTTTGGGATGAAGTAAGAAATTTCCAGAAGGTTCAAGTAGAGAATGCTACAGGGTCGACAGGGAAAAAGCCTTCTACATTCGATGTTTACAGGATAGCAACCACAGGCAGTACGAAACGGTGGCGCCCTCAAACATTAGGAATGACCAAGGAAATGGGACAACACCTGCAGAAATGACCTTCGTCGATAGTGAGAGCCTGATGGAAAATGTGGCCGAGGACCAGGTGGCGATGGAAAATGCAGCCGAGGACCAGGTAACGATGGAAAATGCGTCTGAGGACCAGGTGACGATGGAAAATGTGGCCAAGGACCAGGTGGCGATGAAAAATGCAGCCGAGGACCAGGTAACGATGGAAAATGCGTCTGAGGACCAGGTGACGATGGAAAATGTGGCCAAGGACCAGGTGGCAATGAAAAATGCAGCTGAGGACCAGGTGGCGGTGGAAAATGCGGCCGAGGACCAGGTGACGACGGAAAATGCGGCTGAGGACCAGGTGGCGGTGGAAAATGCGGCCGAGGACCAGGTGACGACGGAAAATGCGGCTGAGGACCAGGTGACGATGGAAAATGTGGTCGAGGACCAGTTTGCGATGGACCTCAGCAATACTGTGTTCGACGCCGAGCAGCACGAGTTCACCGAATTCAAGATACAGGAGGACATGGAGCCCTGGCCCTTCTGCGTAGTCACCGCGGAGGACAAGCCCATGGTGCAAGTAGGGTACAAAGGGGAGAACAAGAAACTCTCTCCCGATGAAATTAGTTCCATGGTGTTGGACGAGATGGAACAGACGACCGAAGCATACGTGGACCAGAGTGTGAAGGAAGCAGTTCTGGCTATGACAGATTACTGTCTGATTACAGATTACAATGACTCTCAGCGACAAGCTTTCAGGAATGTGGTCAGGATAGTTAAGCTCAACGTGCTGCAGATCATCAATGAGCTCACTGTGGCGGCGCGGGCTTACGGGTTCAACACAAATTCAAAGGGCAAGCGTAGCGTGCTCGTCTTTGACCCAGGTGGATGTAACTTCCAAGTATCGATCTGGAGTGCTAATTATTTTTGCTGAGGATTTTAAAAAAAAAGGTTCGAGGAAGCAGAGGTTCCGTGCAACGAAGAAGAAAATTGAGGCACGCAATAAGCTAAAAAGAAAATGAATCGATGACGATTGAGATAGATGTGAGAACACGCGCTCGTGTATTGGAGTGTGGCAGCATGGGAATTTGGAGATCTCATGGGGACAACAATGATTCTGTTCGGGACGAACAGTATTAAGAGAGGGAGGCTGTGTAACGTGCATGTGTTCGTTGACATCTGACAGTTCCATAGAAAAGTGTCACATGCGCAGAACGGCGGGCCGGTATGCCCAGTGGTTGAAGTAAGAACTAACATGATAAATAATAAATAGCGAAGAAGTGGAAGGGTTCTTACCCGAGTAGAAAAACAAAAGAGAGCTGTTCTTTTGTGTTTGAATAAAAAAAATAGAGTAGTATTGCGTTGCGAGCGATTGTAAAATGATAGAGATAATGTACAAGCGATAATAAAAGATTTATTTTACGAGTTGTGCCATTTCATTTTTCGAGCGAGCCACGCCACGTAACAATATACTACTAATTATTTTTGTACGGTTATAACAAACTTCTTTAGTTTTGATTATAATCTATTTGAAGACCTTTATCTTCCGGATATTCGCCGGAATTTAATTTCAATTAGGCGTGGGGTCGGTTAGTACTTATTTCTAGACATGAGCGCGCTTACTTGGCTTCGTCAATTTCCTGGTTTTATTGGCAATCATCTGAGTGAAAGCCTGGGAGGCTCCCGCTAGCCACAGCCGCATGAAAGCCCCGGGCTACGGAATTGGAAGGATGTAGAAAGGCTGTAGGCTATGGGAAATGTATTCACACTTAACACATTTGGACCTTACTCGTACTGAGAGTGTATCGGGAGGTCATTTGAATAACGGATTTCTTAGTTGTATACAGTAAATCTGCCATTTTTTTTACCACTAGAAAACTATGTCACCATAATTTTAATTTTATTCTTTCTTTCTATATAATTAATATGCCTTAGTATATCATAAGTATTTATCATTACTGACATATTTCTGTTTGTTTAAATTTTTTATTCTTTCTTTCTATATAATTAATATGCCTTAGTATATCATAAATATTTATCATTACTGACATATTTCTAAATGTGGAGACCTGTAATTGGCCATCTATATTGTATCAATGTTTTCTATGCTTTTTTTTGTGCTGTTGGTCTTCCATAAACATTAAATAAATAAATAAATAAAACCATTTTATAATTAACAATATTTTTATATGCATGTTTTGAGAGCACAATTACTGAATTTTGTCTACAGAGGGATACTTATTGATTAGGATAAATTTTAGAAATCTCACAGAGACAAAGCTATAAGAATAATTTTAGTATAATAATAATTTTAATCTAATATAAGAGCGTATATTTCTCAAGCATAGTCCAGTCCAGCAGAATATATGAAAGAAACTGATTTAAAACTTATTTGATATTATCTGGATTATATTCTTACCGTGAAATTTGTGAACGTTGCATTGTATAAAGTGATCACTTAAGCCAGCTCATATAGGTTGTAGGCCCTGGACCACTTTAAAAAAGACTTCCATTCATTCTAATATAAATAGCTTCGTCTCTGTGAGACTTAATTTAGATTTATCTCGACGAAACCTACGTAAATACCACCTTTCTAGATTTTTTCTTGTACTACTTATTGGTTAAATACTTTGTGATAACTGAATATATTTAATATGTTAAAAATTTTCAAGAACACAATACTGGATTTTATCACACGGTGACATCATTAATCATTGATTAGTTATTTTTATTTCTTTCTCACAAACCTCACAAACTTTTGTCTTTTATCTTGCCTTTACATTCTGGACAAGCCAAGACTTTGCGAAGACCGTTGACAGTATGAACTTCCACCTAAATGGTATACTTTCTGAGATATAAGCCTGTAAAGTCTGACATGTTCGTGTAAATGACAAAAATGTCAAGGCCCTGCCATTTAAGTACAATGGTACACGCATTTTATTCAAAGTGTAATAAGTAGTTCTAGTTGTGTTATAAATGAGCTTTAAAGAAACAAAATGATTTAAATAATATTTATTTCATGCTAAATAATTTATTATTTATTATTTATTTTCCATGTTGACGACTGGCGAGGAGAAGTGAGACAGCGCGGGGATTGGGGTTGGGGTTCCTCGCGGCGGCCGAGTCCCACCCCTATGTATATTGCCGTGAAGAATAAGAAACGTTACTACGGATTCATCAATGCGCTCGGGCATAACGATACTGTGTAGTTTCAGGTAAAGTTTCATAACTCTTTGTATGGCATCCAGTAATAAATATATTGCTCTCCATGGTCAATAATTTTTTTTATGAGATATTAAAAAAATATATACATTACCAATCCAAGTGTATGGATATTTTGTTTTACTTAATTTTTAAAAATAATGTAATATACCTTCAACTTATTTAACTGTAACTGGTTGCGGATATTTTATACGAACCATACGTTTTTTTCCGAGAAACGATTCACGACGTTTCGTTGAACTCTTATTCAACGTCATCAAGAGGACGATCTTATCCCGCGGAGGTAGAGGGCAGACTGATTACTGCTTCCAAGGGCGTAGATTATATGCACTGTTTTGTGGAGTGTTCACTTCTTCTACGATAGAGGTCGCCAGTGTGCAATATGTCTTTAGAACAGGGCGCCAAATACTTGATAGTTTGTAACTGTCATCTCTATTAAAATTGGGAGTAATTGGTGGTGGCTTGGAGTAATTTTGTGGTCTCGAAAAAACTTTTAATAATTATAAAGAGTAACTTGGTGATATAGTGACTATGACTTTTGTCTAGCGATCCCGTGGTCAGTGGTTTGAGCCCCATTTCAGGAGACCAGCGAGTCAGTCCTTGTTTTAAAATAATGAAAATATTTTTATATTTTTTTAATAGAGATGGGAACACATATTCCGTGTTCCCATCTCTATTTAAAAAAAATAATTTCATCGTTATTTCGTGGCTATTGCTCGCTTTCTACTGCATTAATTTTCGTTACTATCTGAAAATAAGTACAAAATTGTTTTTTAGTTGCTAATTATTTAATTTTTGTGAGACTTCGTAATCTTCAACCCTTGTTAATTATTTTCGTATGTGTGACAGTGTCTATTCATAATTTCGCTCATGGTGTATGTCCATGGGAGGGGCTTTGATGAACCTTGGGACTTTGTATTGATTGCCGCAATCTGTGCTCAGAATAATCCAATGATTCACAGCCTGACTCCCGCTCAACCCTATATTGTCATTTACGCGCCTTAAAGATATATTTCAAGAAATTTTTATTTCTACTTGAAATTTATGTTACTATTCTTGAACTTTTTCTTAAATTTCAATAAGCTTTCTAAAATGACGCACACATACGTATGATGTATGCATCATTTTAGAAAGGTGACGTGTGTAGAAAAAAATATTTAATATGCATAGGAGCATAGAAATAAAAACACTTTAATATTTCTTGTTTTAAATGTCCTTAAATACCGCATTATTGACAAATGATTTCGCCGATCTTCTTTAGTCTATTTATGGAGCTCACGCCATAGAAGCCAAACAGTAAGTGCTATGAGAGTGGGAAGTGTGGTAAATGATTCCTTATTCTTTGCTCACAGCCTAGCAAGACTGCGCCCACAAGAAGACCTAGAAGTTCTATTAATTACTTCAATGAATAAATGCACTTAAGTAGAGCTAAAGATTAGAAACTGCATACTTCACTGTAGAAAGACATCATATAGGTAAGAGAATTCAAGCGAGTTGATAAGTTCAATTACAATACATTTCTAGCGACGCCAACGTTTAGTTTTTATGACATGCACAGTTTTTCAATATTCCACTTTTTCATATTTCAAATCTGTTTATTGGACAATTTTAATTTAATTGAGGATAAATTATAGAAGTCTCACAGCAATAAAACTAATTTATATATAAGAAAAAGTAGATGAATGAAAAGAGAAATGAGATACAAATGTATTGCCTCAGGAGAATAATAAGACCGAAACTATGGGACCGAGTTAGAAGTACCAAAATAAGAGTATAGAATTCCCTATGTATAGATAAAGATAGCTTGGATAGGTTTTTCCAGAAGATCTCGCATCTCGCATCATCGTAGCATCTCGGTAAGTTTGGAGGAAAAGAGATAGGTTGGTCACCCCAGGCTAAGCAGGGATTAATAGCCACAAAGACTGTATAAAGTCAGATTGGGTCTTGATTGGTCAGCAAGTACAGAAGTAAAGCGGTGTAAGACAGGGAAATATAAATCGCCTTATCGATATATTGTGTCCCCAACCCTCCTTAGACAAGCCGATTTAAAAATTGAATGAATTAATGTTTAGTACAGACCAATTAAGCAAGGTAAAGGAAGAGAATATCATAATTGGAAATTTCCATGACATAGTATACATTAGCGAAGGGAAAAACTACATTTCAAAATGAAGACTACAACACACACACGTTCACCAGTTTGAAGACTACAAAGTGTACACTACAATTGTAGTAAAAACTACTTGAAGTGAAGTAATTGTAGTACTACGAAATGAAGTGAAGTAAATGAAGTAATGTAATGAAGTAATTGTAGTATTAATGAAGTGAAGTGTAATGAAATGAAGTAATGTAGTCCTAGTGAGTTAGTTCGTATTTTTTTCTCAAATAAAAATTTGGCGAGCTAAAAAAAAAGGTCAACGAGAAAAATATTTAAGATAAATAACGATATTTTCTCCAAAGTAACATTTGGCGACCTAAAAAAAAAAAAAGGTCGTGCGAAGTGTGCACTTCAATGTAATGTAGTACTACATTGTAGTAGTGAGTACAGAGCGGACCCATCACTAGTATACATAGCTGTCGCCGGTAATAATATCTCTATTTGTTTTCTATAGAAATAGTTTCTTCACTATGAGACTTATTTAATTATTATCCCTCTGTGGACAAGATCCAGTAATTGTGTTCTTAGAACATACAGGTATATTTTTTAAATAAATTTATTAGAATGAACATGTTTTATGGATACAACAACTTAAGTTTATTTATATAAATATTCTTAATCGGTATTATTAGAATTATAAAAAACTAATCCAAAATTTTAAATTATCATAAGTTAAAAAAAATTTACAAATAATTAATATCAGTCCCTCTGTGTAACAATGAAAACATGAATATTTACCTACATGCACACAAGCAGTTATATGTACAAAAAAAGTAGATTATATATTGTACGTATGTGAATCATCAAACATAATGAAATTAAATAATTTACTATATCGAGGGTAGAAAGCCAAAAGGGCGTTAGTGATTATTTCAAACTTTAAAGGAGAGCAAAAGAAAATTCTGTCATTCTGATTTTGTTAATTTTTCATTTATTATTAAACGATTTCCATATTTGCTAATCCAAAGCACATACGAAAATCGTTAAATAATAAATAAATATTGACAAAACATATTTTGCTCTTCTGTAAAGTTCATTATTATTACTAACACCCTTTTGGCTTTCTTATCTTGATATGTACTTTTTCTTGCAAGTTTTTCTCAGTATTTAAAAAAGAACACGTAAAACTATATTTTTCACAATATTGTAATTACTAAAATTCATAATACTCATTCAGTCTAACTAAAAATACTGTTCACATACTGCTTACATAATTATAAGCCGAATTCGTATCACTCAAAATGAATTGGTGTATTCTTTATTTAGATCCAAACCCAATTAGGGGTGTAGTTATCGCGTCCCTCGGGCCCCATATGAATTACCGATTCCCCGCGGGCCTCCCACCCTCCGCGAGTGCTCCCTTGGGGACAGTGGGCACGCGCTGGCCGGGGTAAAACTCTAAGAAAAAAATACCTCGGTACTTAATTTACTGTGTGCTCGGTGGTTTCAAAGTAAGTGTCCACTTGACACAAAACAGTATGTATAAACTAAATAAAAATCCAAAAATACTTAATTTGAATTATTTTATGTTAATAAAAATAATTATTTGAATTATTGATTCGTACATGCGATTTAATGCCTCACTGATCAATGCTCGCGGTAAGGCAAACATTTTCATGATTTATATGTACATAGATGTTAGTTCAATGAGTAATTACTTATAGACTTCAAGACACGCTCTTTGTAAATACTACACTAGACTGTACGTTACAATTAACAACAAGATTTAGTGAGTAGTGTTAAGAGCGCGTGTTAAGAGGATAGTGTTATTAATAACCAGGTAACCATAACAATATTTTAACCATCAAACGGTATACTATCGATATTGTAGTGTACTACAATTTTGATAAAGTGAAAAGTAAACATCTTCATAAAATTAAATATAATGGAAATTAACTACTCTTCAGACTGATTAATTTTATACTGGATTACTTAGTACAATAATTTATAATATATATATATATATATATTTATTATATAATAAATAAATATATATATTTATGAAATTACATATATGGTGTACCCATAAGTAATCAATTATTTTTGTGGAATCTTTGCTTCAGTCAAGCTCAGTAAAGTGAACGTGTAAAGACGTGTTTTATACGCAATATTATAATACGTGGTCTTGTGACTTGTGACAATTAAATTTTTTTATTTTTTATTACTCAGCTGTAAAATGGCGAATAATCAACTTACTGAAGAAAATTTACGTCATTGCAAGCTGTTTCATTTTCTCGGGTGTTAATGCAACGGTTGCAACAAAGAAAATTTGTGATGTGTATGAAAGTAAGTGCCAACGTTGATTTAGAAAATTTTCCGGTGGTGATTTTGACTTATCTGATAGCGATCGAAGTGGGCGCCAGGTAGGGTTTGATAATGACGCTTTAAAAATACCTAGAAGCATATTTTTCTTAAAAGTCTACCAACAAGACGGCAAAAGGTCCTAGATAACGATGGAGATTAAATCGATTAAAAATAAAATTAAATGTAGTTAATTGTATATAATAAGTCAGTGGCAACAGCCACTGAAATAATTGATTACTTATGGGTACACCTAATATGTAGCAGTTAAATCCAACCGTTATGCGAAACACATCAGAGTCATATAGAACTAATCTTTAACATAAAATTTTAATGTTTTGTGAAATTAAAAATATTAATAACCTTTTATAAATTTATTAAAAATGACAAACCTCTATGTTTTATATATTTTAAAATACTATCTTTATAGTATTTAACAAATTTGTTCTTTGCCAACAAGTATAAATAATAATAAATAACTGAATGATGCCAAATTTTTAACCGTCAATAACCTTACATATTTATTCTTAATAAACAGTATACAAGTGCGATTTTATAAAATAAAATAAAATAAAAAATCACAAAGAGAAGTTATTTAGTAGTTGGACTGTAGAACTTTTATAGGATTGCGATAATGCCGCGGATTACGCGGCGAATTTCAGGCTTATGGAGGGGTGGCCGCATCTTACAACTTTTGCATTTTTTAAAAGTGTATCCAAATGAAGCTGCCCCCCGCTCTCTGTTGGGTGCGCTGGACCGACCTGATGGGCCCTGATTGAGATACCATTTGGCGGATTATGCCTCTACTCAGCAGTGCGGGAAATGAGGGGTTTTGTGATTTGCGGTAGACTGGTGACTGAATAATAAATCTATTAGAAAGGACAAAAACATATAGAAAAATATTTATTTGTTTATCAGAATACTATTTCGAAAATTTCCCAGAACTTCATGTTGACCGTTTTAGACTAAAAATATTAGAAAATATTTATTTGGTTAAAATTAGAAGACAATTTTCTTTATTTCACATTGCTGCTCTTTACTTTATATTTTTAATTTTTATACTCGTGTTTTGGTGCTATTCCTGATACTTCATATTTCGCTACTTATAACTTATATTGTTTAATGTATGTTCTTTTTAATTTTATGTTATATTTTTAAGTAAAAGCCTATACAAATAGCCGCTCTTTACTTTATATTTTTAAATTTTAACTCATGTTTTGGTGCTATTCCTGATACTTCATATTTCGCTACTTATAACTTATATTGTTTAATGTATGTTCTTTTTAATTTTATGTTATATTTTTAGGTAAAAGCCTATACACATTGCCGCTCTTTACTTTATATTTTTAACTTTTATACTCATGTTTTGGTGCTATACAGATATTGTTTAAAGTATGTGCTTTTTGAAATTTATTTTATACTCTTTATGTAAAAGCCTAATGGGCGTAAACAAATAAATAAATAAATAAATTTCACAATTTTAATTAGCAATTGTTTGCCCTCCTAACCATGCCTAGTTTCTAAACTATGTAAACTAAACTAAAACTTTAAAAAAAACATTAATCGGCGGGTCCTAGCTAGCCGATTGCTAGAATAAGCGAAGAATCAAGTCAATATGAAGATTCACTGTATTTAGTGAATACTTTGTTAAAGATGCCAAAGTAAATGTTTTCTTGAAAAAAATGAGAAAGTGGTGAAATAATCTTTTTGATTAAGACAAGTATTATCTGTATTTAGCCTATTCTATTAACTCGTATTTCCACAACATAAGAAATGTTGAGGTAAACTGTTGAATACAGCATTGCAAGAAGAAAAATATATCTTGGGCTTTGATTAAACAGTTGAATTTTTATGAACAGTATGAAAAGTGATTAATCTCACGGAAAAAAGCATAAAAATAAAATTAATGTGATGCATTCGTGTATTTATCCCGAAAATTCTCATTCACCGGGTTCAATAGCACACTACAGATATATAAACCTGGGTATTTGTTATCATTGGGACGGCCGGACGAACATTCGAAATCAAACATAATATTTTTTTTGTCTGTCCGTTCGCCTGTCTGTCTATCTGTCTCTCCGTCCATAACTTCGTTTAATGTAATTTACGTAAGTCACGACTAAAAACAAATTAAACTGTCGGAGATGGGGTTTGAACCGCCGGCCAGCAGAACCGAAGCCGCTTAACGCATGTTGTTTCCGACGCCACTCCGTGAACCGACAAAAAGATACCATAAATATAAACTAGGGCTTTGCAAAGACGCGAAATATTCCATTTTTCGCCTAGCACAATTGCCAATTTAAAACAGTGACATTAACTACCGGCAGGGGAAATGAAAAAATAATTATCAAATATTTTGATAGAAGTCATTATTACCATTTCATGGGTGTCGGCTGTAAATAAATAAAAACTTATTCTTGTTTGTAAAAGTACCGACAATGTTGAAGGTTTACGGCCAGTTATTATTATAATAATATACGGAGACTAAACGAATCATCCGGTAGGTACCTACTCGTATATTATTTCAATCACTTGTTTTTTTTTTGTTTTTTTAAATCCGTTATATTGTTCTATTTAGCAAAGATTATGTCCCGGCATTCAGCCTAATATGATAGAGAAAGGATTTTATTATATAATATTAGGTCCTTACATATGAAATTGACGTTTTACCGTACTGGCAAATTTGATCTCAAATATCTTCTCTTTGGTTAGGAATTCCAAATCCAAATTTTTACAGCTATTTACTCATGTATTTGTGTTTTGAAAATTATAATTCATTTGTTTTTTCCTCAATTGTTTTTTTCTTTGCGAGACTCAGTTTACAAAATGAAAAACTTGAAATATCGCGTTATTTACGAGTACGAGTTCCACCGTGGCACCAGTGCTGCAGAAACGGCTCGAAGGATTAATGATGTGTATGGCGACGGTGCCGCAAAAGAAAACACAGTGCGTTTTTTGGTTCCAACGTTTTCGTTCTGGAAATTTCGACCTGCAGAACAAGCCCCGTGGACGGCCGGAGACCAAAGTTGATAATGAAGAATTGAAGGCTATTGTGGAAGCGAATCCATCGCAAACCACATCCGAGTTAGCTGCAGGCTGCGGTGTTAGTGATAAAACTGTTTTAATCCACTTGAAGCAAATTGGTAAGGTGAAAAGCTTGAAAGGTGGGTACCTCACGAATTGAGTGAAGCAAATCAACAAACGCGAGTTACTTGTGAGCGTTTGGTGGACTAGTGCTGGTGTCGTTCACTACAGCTTTCTTAAATCTGGCCAGACGATTACGGCAGATGTCTTTTGTCAGCAACTGCAAACCATGATGGAAAAGCTAGCTGCTAAACAACCGAGGCTGGTTAATCGCTCTAGGCCACTGCTGCTTCATGATAACGCTAGACCACACACTGCACAACAGACGGCTACCAAATTAGAGGAGCTTCAATTGGAATGTCTAAGACATCCACCGTACTCTCCGGACCTTGCTCCAACAGATTACCATTTTTTTCGAAATTTGGATAACTTCTTGCAAAGGAAAAAATTCAACTCCGATGGGGCAGTCCAAACCGCCTTCAAAGATTTTATTGATTCCCTTCCGAATGGTTTTTTTAGTAAAGGGATCGATGAACTACCTATGAGATGGCAAAAGTGCATAGATAGCAATGGTACATACTTTGATTAAATAAATATATTATAATAAAAAAAAATCGACTTTATGTTCCTCCCATACTAAACGTCAATTTCATATGTAAGGACCTAATATTAATCGCATATTAGAAAGGTGATTAAAAAATTGATCTTAAACACGTGGAGCAGGTGACTTCTATGTACATCTAACCAAAACAATGCTCTATATTACAATACAATACTCAAAACGTATATCAGATTGAATCAACGATTAATATTATTTTCATATCAATTATACTATATACAATACACAATATACAATATACAAACCTGTATATTATGCATATAAATAAATAGGATATCAGTAAATAATTCCGATTGCTAATTAATGGATAGCAGTGATGTAAAATAAAATGGGGATGAAAATTCTACACACGAATACCTTTATATTGCAAAATTCACATTTGTGGGAATGGAATACTGTAGACCCAGCGAATCAAATTATGACAGCATTTATTTTACTTTAAAGTAAAAAAAAATTCACCAAAACTCGGAAAACACAAATATCAAATCAAATTTTAACTGTAATTTCAAACTAACTGGAATCAGACACATTTCCGGTTGATTGGTATATCTATGAACGTGCAATGCAAATATCGTTATATAACGGTACGTGGAATAATACCAAAAATATATTTTTAAATATATTATAATACTAGTCAAAGAACAACTTATTGTATAAACAATAATAAAAAAAAAACAATATATAATCGATATTTCGCCTTTGATTTTTTTCTTACATATTGGTTAGAAATAACACATAAAAACCAAATTTTTATTATACTTTTTTTCTCATTTGTATTGTTTCCAATTTGATATACTATCAACATATTCCTCTTGCTTTAAGTTTATGCGGAAAATCTATTCCATGTATATGATTATCCTTAAAACTTATAGAATATTGAAAACTTAATGATTGGTATAGAGGAGCAAGGCGTCGGCGAAGCCACTTGATCGGACCCATGGCTCGAGTCAGACTAGTTGAAACAGGTTTCGTGCCTTCTCCACGCGTCGGGCTCCTTTCTCATTTGTATAGTATCCAATTTGAAAAAACCGTTAAAATTTCGAAAAATCCAAAATTATACTAAAATTAAACGAAAATGGTTAGATTGTTAGATCATTTTTATATTCGCCACGAGTCTGTCTGCAATGTTTCAGCAAGAGTGGATGACGAAAAAAGGGTTAAAAATCAATCGAAAGTTTTTTCAGCAGACGCTACGAGTTAATAGAAAGGGAGTAAAAAGTCATTCATCTCACTAGAAAGAACCTGTGCCGAGAAGAGCAGCTTATAATTTGGTTAGAACAAAATCCTGTAAATAAGAAAGAAAATACTGTAGTAAATAAATAAAACAAGTAATGTATTGAATATAAAAACAATAGCGAAAGTAAAAAGTATGTATAAAAAATTATATTTATGTTCGCATAACGAAAAATATATACTTTAGTAAGCAAATAACTGAAAACCTATTTTGGGCAGTTGGGTATTTGTGCAAATGCAATTAACAATAATGTCTTCAAGAATAATTATGTATCAGAAAAATAACAAAAATTTTACTGTAGAAAACAGAAAATTTACATTTTTGAAAAAATTATGTACCTATTGTTTCTATTAGACGCAGTAATCCAATTCTGTAGTTTGCCAAAAATAGCCTAGTCGCTTTCATAAAATAATGTTAATCGTGAAAAAAACATCATAATATTATGTACAAACACCATAATCTCTAAAAATATTTTCATCAATTCTTCTAAAATCATTAAATTTTCTAAAAGTCATATAAAACTTATTTCATAAACATAATTAATCATTTAATAGGTAAAGTACGAGAATTTATGGAGATTCGATCTTTCACTATTTTCACAAAAGTGCGTCTGTATTGTTTAACCAATTTTGAGCTAAAGTCTTATTTAAGAGCTCCAGTATCTATCCAAAGCATTACAATGGCAACTACAATATAAATAATTTAGCGGGAAATTGCTTAATAGTGTATTTTACAAATATATCTGATTCAGTGAACTAGTCGAAAACTTAATATTTTTACAAAAAAGACTTATCTTGATTCAGAATTATGGATTTCATAAATAAAATTTTTACCCTGAATTTCAATAAATTAAAATTGTATAAAGAAAAATCTTTTTAAAAATCACTTTTTGGGATAATCGATTCGAGTCTAAAAACCTTATTAAAACCAATAAAAGCATGTTTTTTCTTATTTTTTTATCGATCCTGGTATAATATTGTTGTATATAAGTGTTTTCTTGTAATTGGCCCAAGACTCTGTACATCAATTATTGTTTTTTTCAAGATTGATTAATTAATTGGCTTTAAAAAAAACAATAAATGATAATAAAAAAAATAAAAAAAGTATTTATATATTGCTTATATTATAATATACCTACTTGTCATGGATAACCACACATTTTATTGTCTAGTAGACTGTGGTCCATTTCCTCATTCAGCTGGAGTGCGTACTGAATGTAATGCATTTAGAGCAATCGGATTTCCGGATAGCGGATGTGTCTACATTCTACATCTTGGATATTTACCTACTTACATTCTATTGTATCGTATTTTATTTTACACGAATATTATTTTATAATTACTGATTGTTAACGATTTTGTTTTTAAAAGGAACTATAGTACGGGAGGGTTCCGGGTTCGATTCCCGGTGAGGTCACAATAAATCTATGTTATTTACTTGCCTTGGCATTTTGTGATGTGTTTCGCTTCTGTAATTGGGTCTATTGGCCTATTGAAGCGTAAAAAAATGACACTTGTTCTCACACCGAGGGTTCCGGGCTCTATTCCCGATGAGGTCACAATCAATATATGTATTAATCTATCTGATTTACTCAAGCTAGGGTGTTTTGTGATGTAATTAGACCTATTCGCATGTTGAAGCGTAAAAAAATAATCTTGAGAAATTTCGGGACATAAAAACAGTTAATAACCCTTGCGTGTAAAATGAGCCGCGCGCTGATCGACGTGTCACATTTGGGCGCTCGGGCTCATAAGCAGCTACTTATGGACAGGCAGAATTCGGTATTATAGGATAGTTGATAAGTATTTTGTATGCATCATAAACAAAAAATAATCAATGTGTTAGAATCTGATTTCTTGGATGTTTTTGTATTTCCAGTATTTTCGCATGTCTCATGAAATTTTATAACCCCTGTAGACATTCTAAGACCGCACTTAACGAGTCAAAATAAGTCATTTATGTTAGAAGTCAGTAAAGATTTGCGTGCTGTACTAGTTTAATTTGTTTTATTTACTTTTTTATTCACGCAGATACCTCGCGACATCCTGGACATCCAAGGGGGGCATCCAGGGATATCAATGGATTAAACGATTATCGATTAATAATATTAAGAACAGGATTAAATTGTATCTCAAATGTCTAGTACTGACTACAAAGAGTATCTATCATATTATACAACAAAATTCAGTAAGTAGTCAATAAAAATATCATATTAATTCAAATAATTTTTAATCTTAACAAAAATTTTAACCAAATCCAAACACAAATTCACAATAAACAATTGGGAAATAGAAACAGTTGACGAATATGCGTGCCTTGGTCATAAGATAAAGCTGGGGAAAGAAAACCAAACAGCGGAGCTACCAAGAAGAATAGGTCTGGGCTGGGCAGCATTTGGTAAATTGAAACACTTGTTTGAAAATAAAGAAATCCCAATATGCCTGAAAAGTAAAATATTCGATACATGTATTCTACCGATGTTGACATATGAACTAGAAATAGCAACGATAATAGAAAAAAACATACAAAAATTAAAATGTCCACAGCGGGCCATGGAAAGGCAGATGCTCGGCGTAAGCCTTCGAGATAAAATCAAAAAAGAAGAAATAAGACGCCGAACAAAAGTTTCCGATATTATAGAGCGTATTGCAAAACTAAAATGGCAGTGTGCAGGTGGTCATATGGCTCGACAGGAGGATACTAGATGGGCACCTAGAATCCTACAGTGGAGGCCTTGGACAAAAAATAGAAGCGTCGGAAGACCTCCCAAAAGGTGGTCTGATGACATAGTCCAGCAAGCAGGAAGAACCTGGATGCGAAGGGGGAGAAATAGAGATGAGTGGAAAAAAATGGAAGAGGCCTACATCCAGCAGTGGAGGGAAAAAGGCTAAGGAAGAAGAAGAAGAAGAAGAAGAATTTTTAATCTAAGCAACCTAACGTGTTGTAGATGAGTAAATATTTTGTTCGTTTGGCTCCGTCATCATTCATGATTTTTTCAGCGCGACAATTTTGTAAGTTTGAAGATGAAATTGTTGATGAAGATGAAGTCGATGACGGAAATGGCTGGATTCAAGGGAGTTACACTAACACCCTGAGAGAACAAAATTTGGCTAGAAATTGTGTGATTTTTTAATAGGATTTGATTAATTGTTGAAGTGATTTAACCTTTTACGTACACCGTTATAAAGACGTGAGATTGTCATTTTTCCATAGAAACGGTATTTTATTTATAGAAAACAATGTATTAGTCGCCTTCAGCAGCACGTAATCCCTTCCTATTACAACTCTGACCGCAAATGAACCGTTCCCGGTAATTAAGACGGACTTATATTGCTCAAAATGTGAGTCCTTTAGTGGCGAGCCCTTAAACCGGCGATTCTTTATTACTCTCATTAAATTGTCATCTCCAGGAATTGGGTTTCTGGAGAACAACGACAAAAATTAAGTGTGATTTATGTGAAGTGACGGAAAGCGGGAAAACTCCTTCCGTCACTTTCAGGAAAAAGTACACTACAAACATTATTTGAAAATATCATGTACTATAGGTACCCTTTAAATATATGGGTTTCAATTATTTCTTGACGTTATCCAAGAGTACTTGGATCAACAGTTTAGGTACTAAAAAAATATTCTGAATAATTAGAAAAACTAACCACGCAAACAAGAATCAGTTAAATTGTTATTTTTTATATATTTCAAAATATCTGAAACAAAGAAAATAGTAAAAAATAATTATTAAAAAATAATTGCACATTGTAATTTAACAAAGAGTAAAGTTAACAGTATTACCATTTTTTTCACAAAGTTACACGGGACAATTCCGAGAAGTAATTATTCAAAAATTGTAAAACAATAAGCTATTCATGTTCTTCTTTGTTACTTTTCTGCGCTTTAATATGAAACATGAAGTATTAAGCTATTATAATGATCAACTACCTAAGAACAGATGTTTCTGTATATAAATATCTCTTCTTAGGTAGATAGATATATTGGGCTACGCCAACGTTTTGCCAAAAACCATCCCCGTCATAGATCAGCCAACTCTGTACTGCAGCATCAGTACAAATAAATGATACAAAAAAAAGTGACCGAATCAGTAAATGAGTGAACTCCAGGCCGTTCGTCGCCCTTTCAATTAGCGCATGTTGCTTTGGGCCTTTTGGCAACTGTAATTGTTGCGGGCGCGCGCACTCCGCACACGGGGACACCCAATTGGGGGAACAAAAATATACCGCGCAGACTAAAAATACTAAATGAGGCTTGAAACACAATTCATCTAGGAGTGTAGACGAAAGGTCTGTACATTACTGTGTGCAACAGCAATAAATATAGCAAAAAATATTGATTGTATTATTTGTATATATCTACTTCTTTTATTTGATTAATTGCACCAACATGTTTAATTGAGATGTCTGAATGATATGGTTTTTCTGAATTTGAAAATCATTTATTGGAAAATGATCGTGGTTTTGATAAAAATTTAGGAATTCTATTTTACACATAAATAATTTTGGTCTGAAATTGAATAATTTAGAATCATTAGAAATTAGTTAAGCATTTAATAGTAAACAAAATATTAATCAATTTAATTTAACTACAAGCCCTAAACAAACTACATAAAACAAGAAACAAAAGACATTTCATTCTAATATTTTGACAGTTATACAACACCCTGACGATGGAAAGGTTTTTCTGAAACATGTTGGTGTAATTAATCAAATAAAAGAAGTAGATATATACAAATAATACAATCAATATTTTTTTTAAATTTCAATCTGCAATGTTGCTGAATCAATTGAAAAAAAAAATACAATAATCTGTAGTTACTGTAATACTGTCAATTCCCTAATTACATTGAATGTTTTAACTCTAATAAACAGGCCAACAGCACTATATTTGTCAAAACCAATTTGATTGTCCATCCTTGTCACTAATAAACCTCCACATCCATCATGAGCGTCACGATTACGTCATCTGCAATATTCCAGCAAGTAAAGCTCATTTTTCACTTCGCTCTCCTGTTGCAAGAATGTGCCGAGCTTACAGGGATTTGTTCACTGATAGTGAGACATATTTTCTTTCGTTACCTAACTAACTAAATAACCAAACACCGTTAAAAGGTAGGGACATAGACGTACTCTACAGAGGCCTTTTTGTACATCTTCTTATGCAGGGTCTTCGGTAAATGAAGCTTTTTACGGTCTAGTGGCAAACTGTACATGAAACACTTCTGGATTCGATTCTTGATGAGGGCAAATGAAAAAGGTGGCCTCAGGAGTTATCTATGAAAATCGGTGTTCTGATAAAAAATATTAATATACGGAATTTGGATTTGGAAAATGAAGAGAGAATTGACGGTCACTGAATACTCTAGAAGAGTGAATCCCGGGCCGAATTTACAATCCGGGAATTTCTGAATTCAATTTTGTTGAACCAGGGTCCCGGTACAATCCGGGAATTTCTGAATTCAATTTTGTTGAACCAGTCACGAAATTAGAAAATGCTCATTAATTTGATCATACATTTTAACATTATATTATTATCAAAAGAAATCAATTTATGTAAGATATTCATATTTAAATAAGTAATTAAGGAATGAACAAGAAAAAACGTTAATCATAATGCAAGATTGACATATACATTTTTTACAAATTTTTATACTTTAGAATAATATGGTCGCAGTAATATGAGCATTTCACCACGCAGTACTGACCAATTTTTGCTGTCCCGAAATTAATCCAAAATGTCCATCTTGAAAGTTTTGAGGTTATTCATTCTAATCCTGGGATTCATAAATACTATCGTGGATCGTGGATTTGGAAAACAAATGAAAACACTGGAAATTAAGTAATGATTTATTGATGAATAATCAATATATATACATAAAATATTTAAAAAAAAAACACGTTTCCCTACTCGCCAAGTTTTCTCCACAACCGGCCACAACCACCTACCGGTGGTTATGGTGACCCTTGATATCACATCAAAAATATGCGAGTTTGGTGGCTGTGCGTGAATGACGAAAATGTGCTTTCTAGCACATTTTTTTGTTATGGAAAGGCCGCAAATGCTTCAGATTGTTTCAAAATAGGCGCGCCAACTGTGTCGATGAGTCTAGAAGGTTCCGAAAATACCTGCTCTAGAAAGTTCTGGAAGGAGAAGGTTCTAGAAAATTCCCGAAAGTTCTATAAGGTTCTAAACTGAGTGGCGGAATGTGTCGGTTGTGGTGTCTAGAAGGTTCCTGTACATTCGATAAATTTCTTGAAAGTTCTGGAAGGAGAATGTTCTAGAAGATTCGCGAAAGTTCTATGACAATCCAAACAGTGTACTAAAAATCTACGCGTGTGAAGCCGCGCGGGCACAACGCGTGCGTTAACTATTAAAAGAACAAAGTCACTTAACACGAATTAATTTAATACATTATTCTTGAAATCACACTATTTCGCAATTTATTTTCGCTGTCTATGAACACTTTATCTTCGCTGCGAACACTTTATTTAACACTCGCTAGAACATTCCATCCAATTCTCGCACATAGTTGTCGCAATTATTTAATCGCTCACTTATTGGTAAGAACTCGCTCGATTATTTTGCTTAATTTCTGTCGCTCAGGTTATCTCACGACTTGCCACACCAGCCGTCCTCTGCGGCTTATTCCGCACCGATAGAAATGTCAAAACAAAGCCAATTACAAAGCCTGGTGCTGATTTATATATGCGATGCACTGGTTTTACTAACATTCGAGAAAATTATTTTCCTTTCTAGTGTATAAGAGAAAGTTTTCGTCACTTCTAGGCTGTTCCAGGCGTCTCCCGAATGTTGTAGATAATCCTTATGTGCCATAGGCTGCTCTAGAGTCTTCCATAGTATATGTTCCAAAGGGACATATAATATTATAAGAGATTCGGATAGTGCGTAATTTCTTCTGCTTACCATTTTATTACAATGCTATAAACTGGGAAGTATTCCCGAATCCGGGATATGATTCCTTACTCCCGAGGGACTACATTTTCATGGAATCAGTCGCTCAGGAGTATCTCTGATAAATATACATACGACAAAGAAGGTTAATTAAAATAAAATTAAGTGTGAGTA
This sequence comes from Agrypnia vestita, assembly GCA_016648135.1. Lineage (NCBI taxonomy): Eukaryota > Metazoa > Arthropoda > Insecta > Trichoptera > Phryganeidae > Agrypnia > Agrypnia vestita. The sequence continues at coordinate 22,897 of JADDOH010017977.1, forward strand.
AGTGTTTGTTCAGACACAGCGGGAACCGTGCAGTTTCAGAATCGCGTGTGATCCGTGCGGGTCTTATTTACGTAGGTTTGAATGTGATCGTTCAGACACAACCGTACGGTTAGTCTGAACCACGGTGCCCGCCACCCAACCGCTAGAAAATAGACTCGCACGGTGTCCGCGCGATCCTATTACTATGGAGCCTTACGAGAGCGTTCAGTCGCGTTGCGGGCACCGCACGGTTCCCATGTCACAACAGGAGCACGCGTGGATTATATTCTCTTTTCTATGGTTATGGATCGCTTTGACACTGAACTTTTTATTGATGAAGTGGAGAAAAGGCCTGCAATATGGGATCTTCAGTGTGAGGATTACTCAAATATGCCAAGAACCAAGCTTGGCAGGAGTTGGTATTTATTCACCAAAAGTGAACTGACAGAATGATATTTTTGTGTCTTGCCATGGAACACGGCCGTCGTTAACAAAGTAATGAGCGAATATATCTCTGATATTCAAAGATGGAGACTGATATTTTCGCGGCTGTGTGAACAAATGACAAAAATCGCGTGTTTTGAAACGCAATTCTGAAACTGCACGGTTCCCGCTGTGTCTGAACAAGCGCTAAAGCAGCAGTGGTATTTGCGATGAAAGAAGAGTGCAGGCGTCAGTTTTCTCACTCACAGTTTTCTCTCTTTGTCTCGCCTCTTACCACCATATTGTGTTTGCTAGTATATAAAAAACTTAGTTAATTAAAATGAGTTTTTCCTAAAGAGTAAAATAATCTCATCCGGCTTACGAAGATACGAAAAATCTTCATGAAAAATAAGAAATGATACGTTATATTATGAGACTGCACTTAATAACTCTTTTGGATATCAGTGTTTGTAACTTACTAAGAGCATAGTGTTGCGAATAGATATTGTTAGAATTGATATAAATTAACTTTGTTAAAACCACTTATTTATTGAAAAAATTCAACATGTTTCGAAGCCAATGGCTTCTTCGTCAGGATAAAAAAATAATATCTAAAAATCGAAATATAGATCAAAATATTAAAAAGTTATACATGGAAAATGTTAATATAAAGTACCTTATCATTTTCCATATATAACTTTTTTAATATATAAGTTGTTTTAACAAAGTTAATTTATATCAATTATAATTATGTTATCACAAAATAAATTTGATTTATTTGAAGAAGAAGATATTGTTAGGATTAGTAATAGGTAACCGGATGAATGCGAATAAATATTGATGGATTACTAATAGTAAACCGGATGACTTAGTTTTCTTTAATGCAGGCAGATCTAATAAAGATGACAGAGAACATTGTTCAAAAAATTTAAAAATTTCATTATATCGAGGGTAGAAAGTTAAAAGGGCGTTAGTGATTATTTTGAACTTTACAGAAGTTATCTTATTTTCATAGCACAACTTTTATACACAAGCGTATAACTTAATTTATTAAAAAAGTCATATAAAAGTGTATAAAGTCGACAAATAAATGTTTAACATAGTGTAATTGGTGACTCGTTCTACCGGCAAGAGCAGGCCAGGTTCGGCGGTAAATGTTTATTTTTCGTTAGATCAATTTTTTTATATTCCTTATTCCAAGTTTATATAATATATAATACGTTTTGTAATTTTTTGTGATATTTTCAAAAATTTTTTGTGACTTCAGGACTTTATGACCAGGACTCAAATCTGGAACTTTCGGTTAGAGAAGCCAGTATCACAGAATTAGATATTTATGGAATAGTTGATTTACATAATATGTACCTACTAGCCATGATACAGTGATATCAAAACCTGTAGAAGTTTAAAATGTGTGTCTGTTTATAGTATGCTTTATACATTTTTTATGTATTTTATGGCGAACACTATGGTCTAAACATAAATATTAGCAAGACCAAGTTTATGGTTTTTAGCCGAGAGAATCATCCAAATGCGTGCCTTGAATTAAAAGGTGTCAACATTGAGACTGACAATCTGGACCCTGATACGGAGATCAAATGCAGAATAGAGACAGCCCGTGCATCTTTTAATAAGATGAAAAGTCTACTCTGTAATGACGACTTAAACTTGAAGCTCAGACAGAGATCGATCAAATGCTATGTATGGTCAGTTCTACTTTACGGTGTTGAAGTATGGACGCTGAAGGTGACTACTCTAAATCGCCTAGAGGCGTTCGAAATGTGGATATGTACATCGTAAAATGTTAAGGATATCTTGGACTGACATGACTAGTAATGTTGAAGTTTTACGTAGAGCAAATACAGACAGTTACTCAACATAGTAAAGCTCCGTAAAATTTCATATTTTGGTCATAGAATGAGAGGTGAAAAATACTTCATCCTTTAGCTCGTCATGACGGGGAAGATTGAGGGTCGCAGAGGGGTCGGAAGGAGGCGGCATTCTTGGCTTCGAAACATCCGACAGTGGACCGGGATAAGAAGCGTGGAGGAGCTGTTCCGTACTGCCCTGGATAAGGAAACTTTCTCCCAGATGATCGCCGACGTCGGGGGGACCCGACAGGGCACATGAAAAAGCAGAAGAATACAAAATATGTAAGTTTTTTAAATTGATAACTGTGTCCGACCGCCGAGTACACCCTACAAACATTAAAAATGTTTTATTTATAATTTTATCTGTACAAGACAAAAAATATTTTTTTTACCAAGCACTCAATTTACAAGCAAACAAAGGTGAATCGGTCGACGGTCAGAGCTGTCACCTCGCGGATGAATGCGATGTTAGCAAAAACGGCCGATAAATACTTTTCCTAACGGAAATCCTCGGCTTTTCATATTAATATGAAACGTGCTTTTAACGTGGAAGGCGTCGCATTTTATTTTTGTGTCGGCGCGAACCAACAACTGCCGAGTGGCCGAGTGCGCGGCGGTGACCCGCGCCGCGTCGGATTACAAAGCTCGCCCGACACTTGTCGGTCACGTTCCCGAGCGGTATCAGCGGGCGTGTGCATCGGATGCTTTTACTGCACACTTTCCGTGAGATGATAACCACAACAATCTTCGCTACGAGCACTTAGATGACAATGGGTAATAAATATCAATTTCAATTAAGGGGGGAATACCTACCTGCGAAGCGCGAAATTTTGTGAATTTTTTAAAGAAAACCTATGTAAATTATGGTATTTGTATCATTTCTACATGAAAGTGCATAACTTTAAAAATACGTAAAAAAATATATGAAAAAAATTTCAACATTGTCGGAAGATTGCCGAAAAAAAGGTCCTCCGCGATGACCACTCCCATTTCATCTGTAATCATCAAAATAATAAAAAAAAAAGGTAATCAAAATTGATACTATAATTTAGTTTTTTACTTAGGGGTTTTTGAAAATATAGATTTTTGACAAAATGGCGGGCATTTGAATTTAATATAGCGTTTTTTAAGGAAAAATTCGGGTTTATTACGCCGATAAAAAAAATAAGTCACTTAAAAATAGATCCTACGACGAGGACTAGATAATTATGTATAAAATAACCACTAGATATTTCAAGTTGATCGGTTCAGTGGTTGCTGAGATATTTTGGTCACCGATTTTTAAAACGTGGTTTCTAGTAAAACGCGTTTGAAAATTGAGCAATGTATGAAAATAAAACAAAGAGATTGACACTATTATCAGCTATAACATTGTTATTTTTTTAATTTTAACTTGAAAGTTTCATCGGATATTCTTAAGACCTCAAGCTTTTAGAAAATGCAAAAATTTAAAAATCGATTTTTTCAAAATGTCTAGCTGGGTAATCCACTTTAATGTATTTGGGAGATGATCACTTCACATATTTTGACGCAATTTATAATTTTACACTACAAAAACACTCTGACTTTAGTAAATCACACAGTTTAATTGTGACCTCACATGGAATCGAACCCGGAACCCTCGATGTTATAGGCCAGTGTCATTGCCACTGGGCTACCAATGTTCGCTAAAATATTTGGGCCTCGTAAACTATGTATTGTCTTATTAAAAAAGGATGTCGGATAGTGGCCCGATAACCTGTGTGCTTCCCAATAGCCGAATGTCCGACAAGTCATTGCACAAGACTTGTAGTTTCATACTTTTTCGAAAACATGTACAAGTTCCATCAAACTGAAAATTTAAAACAGAATTTTGAAGGAAAATTCTTAATGGGTTACTTAATAACTTAAAAGTAATTGATTTCAAAGCATATTAATTTCATTGTTTTTAATATTTTGGAATGTTTAATTTTAACTATTGTTTAAAAAAGATAATATAATATTAGGTCCTTACATATGAAATTGGCGTTTTGCCGTACTGGCAAATTTGATCTCAAATATATTCTCTTTGATTAGGAATTCCAAATCCAAATTTATACAGCTATTTACTCATGTATTTGTGTTTTGAAAATTATAAATCATTTGTTTTTTCCTCAATTGTTTTTTTCTTTGCGTCACTCAGTTTACAAAATGAAAAACTTGAAATATCGCGTTATTTACGAGTACGAGTTCCACCGTGGCACCAGTGCTGCAGAAACGGCTCGAAGGATTAATGATGTGTATGGCGACGGTGCCGCAAAAGAAAACACAGTGCGTTTTTGGTTCCAACGTTTTCTATTGTGGAAGCGGATCCATCGCAAACCACATCCGAGTTAGCTGCAGGCTGCGGTGTTAGTGATAAAACTGTTTTAATCCACTTGAAGCAAATTGGTAAGGTGAAAAAGCTTGAAAGGTGGGTACCTCACGAATTGAGTGAAGCAAATCAACAAACGCGCGTTGACTGCTGCGTTGCATTACTCAACCGGCACAATAATGAAGGGATTTTAAATCGAATCATTACCTGTGATGAAAAGTGGATCCTGTACGATAATCGGAAGCGCTCATCGCGATGGCTGAACCAGCCAAACCATGCCCCAAGCGAAAATTGACTCCAAAAAAGTAACTTGTGAGCGTTTGGTGGACTAGTGCTGGTGTCGTTCACTACAGCTTTCTTAAATCTGGCCAGAGGATTACGGCAGATGTCTATTGTCAGCAACTGCAAACCATGATGGAAAAGCTAGCTGCTAAACAACCGAGGCTTGTTAATCGCTCTAGGCCACTGCTGCTTCATGATAACGCTAGACCACACACTGCACAAAAGACGTCTACCAAATTAGAGGAGCTTCAATTGGAATGTATAAGACATCCACCGTACTCTCCGGACCTTGCCCCAACAGATTATCATTTTTTTCGAAATTTGGAAAACTTCTTGCAAAGGAAAAAATTCAACTCCGATGGGGCAGTCCAAACTGCCTTCAAAGATTTTATTGATTCCCGTCCGAATGGTTTTTTTAGTAAAGGGATCAATGAACTACCTATGAGATGGCAAAAGTGCATAGATAGCAATGGTACATACTTTGATTAAATAAATATATTGTAGTAAAAAAAAATCGGCTTTATGTTCCTCCCATACTAAACGCCAATTTCATATGTAAGGACCTAATATATTCAAATCAACTTTTACAAATATTATGAAATGAAAAATTCTTAGGGATCCCACTAAAAAATCTCCAAATGCAGTTTAAAATTTACCAGTTTGATATTACCAGGTGAACAATTTATGCATATTTTCGTGGAAAATCGTCCACGAAAATATGCAAACAAAAATCCTTAAAATCAAAAAATGTCTGTTAAATGGCTATCGGGCGATCAGTTATTGGGAAGTTGACACAAACCCATCAAAAATACGTACAAATTAAAGAGTTTGTATAAAAGTGTTCGAACGTATAATTGTTTTGGAATTAAGTATTCTATATTAACTGAAATAATATTTCTACCTAATAATTTATTTTCACACATCTCTCGGTTATTATAAGAAAAAAAGTCTATGAAACTTCTCTTAGATTAAATTAGACAACTAGTCAGATTTACTAAGTGACATAAGACATGAAAGTCTCCCACTTTCATGTCACCCGAAATCAAGTACGGATAGCCCGTGTATAACCGTAAAATATTGTTAATAAAAAATATAAATATTAGTTCACTCATAATGTAACAGTAACAATATTTCTAGCTCAGAATTTTCCGATTGAAATCGGCAATTTATTTATCCTATTCCAAAAATACACCTTCTGAACAAAATGGTCACATATATAACTTAATGCGTATTCCAGACGAAATTGACTCCAATGTTTGGTACAAGTTTACAAACAGAGGAAGCGTTTAGTGTAATATCACTATTTTCTTAAATTGGTTTTCATTTTTCTACTTTTCTGATGGATAACCAATACAAATTTTAAATTGTGATTTAAATATTAATGTTCAAGAACACATTTATATTTGTGAAGTTGTAATTTTTCAGAACAAAGTTCTGTGAAATTTTTAAAACCAAATTAATTAACAATTAGAAATATATACAGAAAAAAATAATTCACGAAAAAATATTTGGTTACTACCGGGATTCGAACCCGGGCCACCTCCTTTCCAGGGCCGGTGCTCTAAGCTATAGGAGCCTTGTATATTTCCGTGAATATATCGACCTTATATGTAATTCTCACTTTATTAATTGATTAATTTTTTTTTTCCAACAGATTTTTCTGTATGTCTTTCTAATTGATTAATTAATTTGGTTTTAAAAATTTCACAGAAATTTGTACTGAAAAATTACAACTTCACAAATCTGAATGTGTTTTTGAATATATATATCTGTTGTATCAAATGTGGGTCCAAATAAAATGAATTAATCGGTTAATTCTGGCGTCCATCTAGCGGTAGTATTGCAAAGTAATTTGAACTCCCGTATCAAAAAAGTGGATGGCTCTAAAATGGACAAAAATAAAAATTAATCAATTAATAAAGTGAGAATTACATATAAGGTCGATATATTCACGGAAATATACAAGGCTCCTGTAGCTTAGTGGTTAGAGCACCGCCCCGGAAAGGAGGTGGCCCGGGTTTGAATCCCGAAATATTTTTTCGTGAATTAGATTTTTCTGTATGTCTTTCTAATTGATTAATCAATTTGGTTTCAAATATTTGTGTTATATTTTAATATAAAGCTTCCAGTACTACGTCAAAAAGCAATCTTTATTACGCCGTATGCAGAAATATGGGGAGTATGATCTCCCTTTTCATATTCAGTCATGCCAAATAAGGGCGGGCGGCCGGGGAAGCTCGCGTCCACAGTGGGCGGCCGTCAGTCTGCCTGACGTACCGCTGTCAGAATTGGAACCGTATCCGATGGGATGTTTTGTTCAACTGACTGGACTATCGTTCATCGTGTCGTTGATTTTCAATCGTTCATTCGCCCGTCAAAAAATATTTCTGTTGTCTATGTTCGCTCAGATTCGCGCCCGTTCTCTTAGTTGTCACTGTTTCCATGTTTATTCCACTAGATATTAATTATATTACATGATTTAAAAAAAAAACACGCTTATATTTAAATGAACTAAAAATTAAAAAATAAAAAATAAAATTTCTCCCTATATAAAAAGTAGACGTATACGATACTGATATAGATTACAGAATTCTGTCGGAAAGCAACAAAGCCGAATGTTTATTTTTAAATTTTTAGGACCTGCCTACATTTAAATAAAGTTATGTTTTTTTTAAATTAATTAATTTTCTACTTTTTGATCGGTACAGGACGTACATCCAATGATACTTTAGATTGAAAATGCCCTGAATTGAAACACTTGAAATTAATTTAGGTATTATTTTGTATATAATACAAGGTTACTGGACACGACTCAACTGGACCAGTATTATTTAACATGGAATAATTTCGCATGAATCACTCGTCTGTGTCACACTTTATACTCATCTTCATGAACATTGAAGAAGTGAAAGCAATTATTCATTACCCAACGCCGTAATTTTTTATTTCGTCACTCCGTACTGTTTCCAGACGTTTCACGAATTTTGTCGGCGTTTATTCTAGACCCTTCTAGTATTTTCCAAATTACTGCAAGACGTCCAGAGTGCTAGGAAATTCTAAATTCGGTGTGATTTTTTCTATTTCTCTAGTCTCATGATAAGAGATTCAACTTTCTTAACACATGTTGGGTAATATAAGCAATCATTATCATAGTTTGGAGAAGAGCAGTCCTTCTCATCATCAAGTGAAATACTAAAAAATATTCGGAATACATCGTGTTGTCATCTCATTCTTGTACGAGGCGGGGCACGGAGAGGGGAGGGTTTTTTCGGTCATTAACGGTAATATAGACACCGGTGGAGAAGGACGTTATTTATGAGCGTTTTTTTTTTAATTTTAATTTTTCTGTATTCCGGCGGTCTCAAAGGTGCTCCCGGTTGTGATTGTTTATATAACTGAAAGTGTATAAACTTAAATTTATTTAAAATAAATATAATACAAAAAGATAACTTTATTTAATACTTAAATTAATAAATTAATTTTAAAAAGTTAACATTATTTTTAGTAGAATTAAAATGTAAGTTCATTCTGATTATATATTAAATAAAGTTCATTTGGATAAATTACCAGTTAGTTACGTGGGCATCCCACTAGATTATAAATTAAATTATGTTAGCCACATAAACAAAATTTCAAACAAAGACCTTAAATTGCTCTGTTTCAATTTACCATTTTAAGATAGTCAACCATAAAGTAGGAATTCCAACTAAGCATATATATAAATTACAATCAACTTCAATAAAAACAAGCGTAATCAATCTTAGCGATATGATAGCTTATTTATCTAATATTTTTGTGTAAAATAATGAATTCTAATAATTTGGATGCCCCTGCCATATCGTTTTCATAATTTTGGTATTTCAATCCATATACCGTCTATAAATAATAGTTCCCAAACTGTACTTTTTTGATTCTGTGTAAAATTACTTTATAAAAACTTTTGATAGAGCTCCACATAATACTCTTTTATATATGTAAGCTCAGATTATTTGGATTACATAAAGGCTTACTTGATTAAGGCTAAAAAGGTACCTTACTAAACGTACACTGATAGTGAAAATTAATGGATTCAAGTCCAAGGGTTTTGTTTTCAGAAGCGTTGTAACCTAGCTTAGCAAGTTAGAGCCCATATTATTTTTACTATTTATAAATTATGTTACACAAGTGCTTGGTGATGTAGAATATTTAATATTTGCTGACGACTATATTTGCTGAGCGAGCCTTACAGTAATACAGCACATGATGTGTAAGATTTGACATCTCACAAATTGAGCAGCAACAGAAATTAATCTCAAAATTTTAAAAAGCTAATACTCTTATATTCATTAATTGGTAAATACACGCATTTTAATTTAGAAATGTGTTTGGTCAATATATGTGTTTATTTATTTTCATAGATGGCGGTAGTGCGCCGCCATACATATTGTATAAATATTTTAAAATAATCAAATAAATTACATAAAATTTGAGAATGTAAATTATTAAGGGTGGTTATTGTTTACATTAATGTAAAAAAAATAAGTATTTATTGGATAGTTTCGAAGATATAAGCCAAAATATATCAAAGTTACAACATCCACACGCTTTACACCAGCCACACAACATAAATACTCATTGGTTAAATGAAATTGCGCGCGTCTTATTTTCTGTTGCGCATTTCCATCCTTTTTCATGAAATCACTGCCACAGACTGCAGGAAAATGAGAGGAAAGGTGTTACACATCAATAAAAAATAAAAATGGAAAAATCAATTATAAAGCTCCATTTATGTAAAAAATTCACCTCAAGGGCGCTCAACTCTCTGCAAAACTGATGTAAAGACAATTAATTAGAATTAAACATACTTTAAATCGAATAATTTTACAGAAATAAAAAAATAAATTATTACAGTCTAGTAATGTGCGACTAAAACTGTTCGTACCACACAAGAGATCTTGGAATATTTTTTGATAAAGAGTTATCCGTCATCTCACATACGAATGAAATAGTTAATAATGCACATAAAATGCTAGGTTTCATATTGGGAACAGTAAAAGAATTTAATTCACTTCCAGCCATAAATATCGTGTATATCATTCAATAATGTAGTCGCCATAATGTGTTTATTAAGATTTATTAATTTCTATGTATGTACAAATACTGTTGTAGGTTAGAAACATAATTTTGCATGATCAAATTAAAATTAGTTACGTTGTCTGAGAATATTTTCTGACCTCATTTATCTTTTTAAAATTGTTAATGGTTTGTTAGATTGTCCTGAAATAAATTCATTAATTTATCGTGTTCCTGCTAGGTCTGCCAGGTAAAATATAACTTTTCATCGTCAGCCTGAAAATAAAAATCAATATATATATATATATAAAGAAACCCGTGTTTCCCTACCCGCCAAGTTTTCTCCACAACCACCCACCGGCGGTTATGGTGGTGGGTAGCCCTTGGTGTCACATCGAAAATATGCAAGTTTGGTGGGGGTGGCTGTGCGTGGGTGGAAGTGGGTGACGAAAATGTGCTTTCTAGCACGTTGTTTTGTTATGGGAAGGCCGCAAATGCTTAAGATTGTTTCAAAATAGGCGCACCGACTGTGTCGGTGTGTGTGTCGACTGTGTCTAGAAGGTTCCTGTACCTACATTCGATCAATTTCTTGAAAGTTCTGGAAGGAGAATGTTCTAGAAGGTTCGCGAAAGTTCTATGACGATCCAAACAGTGTACTAAAAATCTACGTGTGCGAAGCCGCGCGGGCACAGCTAGTTATATATAAAATTCACCGATAAACATTATAGATTACACAGGCGTGGTGATGAATAATCTTATATGTCAGGTATATTTTCATTGATTGGAAATTTTCTTTGCACACAATTTTTTTCAAAATTTTTCACAATTTAATTTATGTTTTCAACTTTTTTTTTTCGTTCAGAGGGCTTGTTTTGTTCTTACATTTTTCATTTTCCTGCATTTTTCTTACATTTATTTTCTCAATGTTCTACAGTGTAGTGATTATTGTGATCCGCTGTCTGATTTAGCCCGTACTACGTTAACTTGATTTTTCAAAAAAAATTTATGTAGTTACTTATTGCAACTTTTTATGTACTCTATACTTGCTCTGTTTTATTATTTTATATATTCTCTTTCCTTTTGACATATTTTCTGTTGACCCATGTTTTCTTCATTTTTTCTGTGAATTTATTATTTATTTGTAATGTAAACTCTTAACTGCTCTGTGGTCGTGCATGTAATAAAATTAATGAAATATAATTAAAATTATTTATGTGATAGATACTCCGTGTAAAACTTTCAGTACACAGGGCTCGGGAAGACCTAAGCTAAACTGGAGTGACGATATACCGTTCTCAAAAACAAATCTGCCGTAGAGATCTGAAACTAGAGAAAAACACCACAAAAAACGATCATTGGAGGAAAATGTTAGATATATTTAACTGCAACTGGTTGCGGATATTTTATACGAACCGTATGTTTTTCCGAGAAACGATTCTCGACGTTACGTTGATTTCTTATTCAATGTCGTCAGGGGGACGACCTTTCCCCACGGAGGTAGAGGGCGGACTGATTACTCCTTTCGAGGGCGTAAATTAAAGGTCGTCCTCCTGATGACGTTGAATAAGAATTCAACGAAACGTCGAGAATCGTTTCTCGGAAAAACATACGGTTCGTATAAAATATTTGCAATCATTTACATTTAAATATATCTAACGACCGTAATAACAACCTTAACTCTTTAATAAAATGTAGGATATTGGACCAAGAGATGAATACTAACGATCTTCATTTAAAAATGTACTTGGAAGT
>JADDOH010017979.1:0-56015 GCA_016648135.1 Agrypnia vestita
ACACCAACTGCCTGAATTCTGCTGTGTCTTGACATTTTAAAACCCCCCTAGCGGGAAAAGGGCCCATGTCCCGCCTCTTCGGCTTCACTAATCTATGCCACCCCTGATATCAGAATGCCGCCTACTAAGGTCTATTTTTGCAGTCCACAACCCCGACACCACTTACAGCCGTCATTGACTCCACCTTTACTGTTGCTGTCCCTACCTATGTTTTGGGGCGGACTTGGTGGCTTCGGACGGTATATTTTCGCTTCGCAAGCGCGATAATTAATTTTTAATATTTAATTTCTAAGTTCAGTCCATATTGTCGTTTGATCAACCGTAACCACAATCTATCGGGTACTCCCCTAATCATAGTTGATGTTTCTTCACTATCTACCATTATCATGTCCCGTTCCCTCGTATTTTCACTCGTCTTTATCGGAAATTTAACGTTTCTTGGCCGCTATATCATGGGATCAATTTCCATATATTCACCACGTGCACACTGCATACCTAGATATAACAATCATCCAAAGGTACTATACCTAATTTTAAATTAATTTTGGGCGATCTTTTCTCGTGGATCACCCAATGAATCCTGTCTTATGCCCGCGGCACCCCGCGCACAGGGACGTATTAGGTCCTTCCGTTGCGGAATTTAAACATAATTTGTAAACATTTATTATTATTTTTATTGGCAGTAAGATTGATCCACAAAATAACTATGTTACATAGACAGTGAATATTCTCGAACAATATAATACTGGAAGAGTACTATTCGCTATAACACAATAAACTATTAATGTAAGTTAAAGTAAATTTTTAAATTCAGTGGAAAATTTTTAAGATCGTTTTGCTTTTAATTTTTCCCAAAACAAAATAAATAAATAAATAAACACACAAATACACACTCACACAACCCCACTATTGGACATGTTTTTCTTATTCTTTTATCGATTGTATGTATGTGTTTTCGCGTAATTGGCCCAAAACTCTGTACATCAATTATTGTCTTTTCTTCAAAGATTGATTAATTATATGGCTGTAAGAAAACCAATAAATGAAAAAATAAATAAAATAAATAAGTAAATAAACCTCCAGTGCCGCAGGCAAGGCGTCGGATTAATTCAGTGCTTATTTATTGCCAAGGTACTGGACGCCTCCGCTGATAACTATATACCACTCACCATGTTCTTAGAGGTGTGTTGAAAGATTGCTAGTATCTGTCGAATCGGTCTCAAGTAGTTGTCTGTATTTGTACGTTTATCATTATTACATGCTCTTGCTATATTCGTTCCACTTCACATTATTGTTCCTCCCGTCTTCGAATCTCTATCACACTATGTTCTCCTATGTTTTTGGTACTTATATGCTTGCTTCTTCGCGTTATATTACATTTACTCCCAATTATATTTGTTTCATTTATCCATCCATCTATAAGATCCCCCATACGCTTTATCCTTTTATTACATGTGTATATGGGCCGCAAATTCATAATATTTTATTTACAATATTCTTATCTGGGTACACTTGTTCAATTATGTTTTGTGGGTTATTACTACCAAACCCGGCGAAATCTGAGCTAGAATAGCCAATCGTATACACGTTACCCGTCCTGTTGAAACTACGCTAACGTCGGACAGGTTTGTAGTGATTACATAGTTAATACATTGTATCTATATTTGAGTATATTATTTTCTTGTCGTGCCATTAATATGCTTACACGTTATCGTTATCTCTTTCCTAACTGTATATACCGTCATTGCACAATTACCTATCTGTTGTAAAAGCCTGAAGAGCGTTAGTCTACAGATAAATATAATAGAATTATAGTTAACTTTTCTATCCGCCCACGTTACCCGACTCCCGCGAAACGAAAATAAATCATTATTCGCTCAGTTAAGGTCACCCCTCTGGTACAACGTATACGTTTAATCCGTGCTTCACGGCCAATTCCTATAAATTATTTATGGGGCGTTTTCCTCTCGCGATCCCCCGATTAGGACCTGCCTTCCTTTCTTTCGCTCATATTCTGCCTCTCTGTTGCCCGGGAATCCACTCGAGACCACGATTAATGACATTTAAACGGTTTCAAAAACCCAGCAAAAAAGTCCATAATTCAGAAACCTCGTGGAACTGTCAATATCATCGTCACCTTAGAGTAGACGTTAATCGGTTTTTTAACGGCTCTAAACGCAATAATCGCGACCCAAATCTACGAAAGCCGTGTTCAGTATTTTTTATGGGAAGCACATGTGGACCGCTCGGACCGCGCCGATCGTCAACCATTTGTACCAAACGCGGCTTTACCACAAGATTAATATGTTTTATAAGAATTGAATAGTAACTGCCCGTAACCTATATCCGATCAATCGCTACTAACTCCGTCCCAATACTAGCGTTTCATCATCCCCAAATTTTTGTAGCGCCAATACTCCGCCAGGTGGGTTTAGCTCAATTTTTTCCCGCGTAGCATTTAAATCATCTTAGAGTTCAAAATAAAAATAATAAAATAAAAATAAAATCTATAGAAACAGGTGATTTATCACAAGCCCTATTATATATTTATAATATCTTTTTGGCGGTACACGGATTAGCGACCGTAGCAACATGCGTAGAGTGGCCGGTTCGGCTTTATTGGCCCGGGATTCAAGCCTCATCTCCGGCCGTTTAATTTAGTTTTTTAGCCATGAATTCGAACGAAATTACGACCGTTACACGGGGACAGACAGACAGACGGACGGACGTACGGACGGACAGACGGATAGACAGCGAAATTATTGTGTTTGATTTGCTGATCTGGAAAGGCAGGATGAGAATAAAAGCACATTTTATAAAATAATTCTACCGTTTGACTATAAATATATGACATTAAGTATGGGAAATATTTTTGGTGGTTTAATTTAGTTGGTTATTTATGATATTTTGATTACTTTTACAAACTGTATTTATTTCTAAATTATATCATTTAAGACCAACATCATAAACATGTAACAATAATAAACCCACCTTCTCATTAAAATTTCCATAGAATGATTGGAAAATTCTGAAGCCTACCAAAAGCATCGTCTACTTTTGGTCTTTGCATTGTATGAATATACGATAATATTGTACATGGAACTAACATATGTAGATCGACTTATACGCAAAGAATATTAATTTTGTTTTTGATGAATATGTCTTCCACATTTTTAAAATTATAAGTGATTCAAATTTTACATTTTTTATAAAATTAAAAATAAATAAAATAATAAATTATAAATATATTTTTTTCATTTAAAATTATTTAAAATGGATTTCCACAAAGTTAACACCTCCAAATTAGATTATTTAGATACCTAAATATTAAAGAAATTTATTATCTTAACCTAAAATTAGTGCAGAAATGTTTCGATAAAAATTAGCTTCCTACGGAAAAAATTAAATCCTTGCTAAAAATTTGGATCTATAAATCAAATTCATAAATTATGGGTAATCGCTTAAGCATTTTACCGACAACGTGAAGATCCTAGTTTTAAAGCTAGTAACTGTATTTTTCCGATGGATATATATATTTTTTGGTATAGGTAATTTATCTAATTTGTTTTATGAAATAAGTTTTCAGTGTTGTAAGAAAACAAACAGAAACAATCCCTCGAAACAATCCCTCATGGGTACCAACTACTGTCTGAAACATTTCCGAATTTCCAATTATAAAGTAATACTTCCAAGCAACTTGTTGAAACTAGTTATAGAAAAAAACTTGTATACAATGTGTTGTGATGAATAAATAATGAATAAACAATGAACAAATAAAATAAATTTTCTTCTTCAAGCAAGTCCCTAATTTTGCCGCCTTAAGGTAAAACATTTCCAATGGCCCTCGAGCTTTCTTCGCCGAGATTTCCCTTCTACTTGGTAACTGGTGTATAACAAAATAAAATTGATTGAAATGTTAACCTAAATGATAAAAAAATGTTTAGTAAATTTATTCGCTTCGGCAGTACACATACTTAATAATTTTGAACAGGAAGACTTATTTCGATGGCCTTTGTAGATTGTAATTGCGCCTGATTGTAGGCAATCTGAATAGCGTGACGCAGGGTAAAGAAATGTTGCGTATTGTACCTATGAAAATATTTTTATTAAGAAATTCTTAAATAATGAGGTTTTCTGTGTGCGACACATCGTGTTCCAAGCATCACATCGTGCTCCTAGCATAACATTTACAGGCACGTGACTTTCAAAATTAATTGTAACTGTAAAAATATTAATAACAAGAAGAAACTTTGTGTCAACTACTATTTTTATTGAATTATCAACATGTTTCGAGACCAATGGTTCTTTCATCACGATACAACGTGTACTAAGTATTAATTTTTTTAGTAAAGACATTAAAATAAACCAAAATAAATATATAACAGTTGAATAAATAATTAAGAATTAAATTCATAAAAATTACGAAATTATCCGTCTTAAAGACATGTCTTACTTGAAGCGAATTAAGCTTTTATATAAATATATAGAAATAATTAGTCAATCTGTGTTAACCTTAATTTATTAAAAAAATAACATCACTTATATTCAGCGGGTGTTATTTTTAGGGGTAGTGAAATTTGTTATGAAAACTGGAGGAATCGTGGAGAGTACTTTATTAATTTAACTGAATTTATGAAGAATTTTTCAAACTATGCAGGAATGGTGCGAGACATCAGATATTTTCAAAAGATTTGTCAATTGATTACATTAAAAGGATATTTGTTATTCAAATTCTAGATTCTTGTACGTTGAATATATTTCGACGAATTTTGGCAATAACTTGATACCGCATAAGTATGCTGGTAGCAGTGGCGTGCAGTGGGTATAAACTTAGGTTATGTTGTGACCTATATTAAAAAATATAAATATACCTACGCATATACCTATAATGGTATATACATTAAAAAAAATTAACTGTATATAATGAACTATTTTGAGTAGCTTCAATCCACGAAAATAACCGCACTATAAAAGAAGTATTGTAAACAATATTTCCTAAATAAATAAATATTTTAGATAAAGGTAATCCGCCACAAATTTTCAATATATTTCGAAGACGATTTATATATAATTAAATCGGGATAATACTAATTTCAGATATACGTTTCTTTTCACAAAAATAAATCAAATATTTTATGATATCATCGATGGCAATGTCATCGTAAATAAACGTTATGATGTGACAGATGGTAGGATTTAAATTCACCATAGAAACGACAAATACAATTTACACCGAAAGTTTTGGGTGGAATTTGTAAAAAATAACATTTCTGCAATGACGTGCGCGTAGATCTCACCTGGCATAATACCTTTCAAAGAAACACGCTATTTCCATGAAAAATTTACTTGTCTATTACACAAAATTCGCAGCATAGAACTAAGTAAAAATACACGTTTCAGGACGAGTTTTTTCTCGATTTGACTTGATCTATGGAACAAATTTGATAGGCGCAAACAAGTGAGATAAATGAAGAATTGACATGAAGTTAGGTACAGAAAAATCGGAAATAAAACGGACGAATTACGGCTAGAATTTTAAATCGGAAATAAACAGAAACGTCAGAAATAAAACTTCTAGCCGTAGGACGAATTACAGCTAGAATTTTAAATCAACTTTTTCTTAAGATACGGATTATTTAATTAATATTTGTTTCCCAGATGTTACTAATGCACAGCTTTTTTTGCTTGTATACGCTGCACGCCACTGGCTGGTAGCCCGGATCAGCTATCAGTAACAGACAGAATTGCCTATCAAAGTAATTATCTAATACGATAGTAATTCTACGCAACGTTTAATACTTCTCTTTGTGTGGAGACAAAGGATTGTTTTGTTTCTCTTCTCCCCTCCCCCCTCTGACCCCGCAAGTTTGATACAATAAGGCCCGGTTGCTCCATCTGAAGTGAAGGTAAAAGTAAAGGTAAAAAAGTTACTGGAGTAACTTTTGTTTACTAAAACGGGTTATTCCATCTATGGTAAAAAATATTTAACTCGCCGAAGTACATACATCTGAGTAACTTTTTTTACTCTCCAAGATAGGTGGGTAAAGGTAAAAACGTTGGTAAAAAAAAATGGCCGTCCTCTCACAGCTGATTTGAAAATGTGACATTTGTCCACTTGTCATTTGAATTATCACTGTCATAGTCGTATTAAAATTTGTAAACATTACAGTGAATTTTCTAATTTCGCGTTATTTTAGCGATGGTTTGACGTTTGTTTGGTTTGTTTCATACAATAAAGTGGTTTGTTTGAACTGGTTTTGAACCGCAAAAGTACGTATTGCCAGTGGTGGAAAACTGAAATAAATCAAATTCCATAGACAAATGCGGTATTTGAGGTTTATTCCGCTTGGCACCCTATTAGCCTTATGATTGGTTTGACAGTGGTAAAAGAGACGTTTCTGCAACCCGAAATCGAGTTTACTCTCGGCGGACGGTAAAAAAAGTTACTCGGGTTAATTTTACTCGAGTAAATTAACTTCAGAATGGGCCTAAGAGGCTGCCTCGCACACACCCGCTTAGCCTTATTATAATACGATATTATCGCGCAATAGTCCTCGCTGAAGTCCCATCTTGCGTCACTAATCGATCCGAGCACATCCGCCTGGCAGGGCTTCGAGCAGCCCCGCGCAGCTGCTAAGCCGCCCCCATTTTTAAATTTAACAGGAAAATGTGACGTTTCTGCGGAAGTTCGCCTCCAGGGAGCGGAAGACAAGTCGACTCGAGTTGAAGATCGTGTAATGTGATAAGTCGTCGGCTCGTGCAGTCTCTGGTGTATTCTATATTTCTGTCAGGTGTCTGTCAGGTGTGGAATGAACCTTTGAGATATGTGCCTAACGCGGGTGAGACGCCTAAAAATGTACAGGAATTACTTCAATCCCGAGTATTATATTTATGAATCCCGGGAATATTTCGCGCAATCCAGAAACTTTCGGAAAGATTTTGTTTAAGGCCACTTTAATCATATACTAAACGATATTAAATAGTTTCGGTTGAACCTTAGTACAGACATTTATATTACATAGATACAAAGAACTTGAACGGAGAGAGATATCTTATAAGAGAGGGATAGAATGAGGGTTGGAGTAAGAATTAATTAATTAACAACAAAAAATAAAATGTTTTTATTAATTACTTTTCTGTACAATTTCGTATTGCAGTATTCGTATTTTTTCGCTACTTTTATATACTTTAATTTTTTGTATGCACGTAACTAAAATAAGAAAACAATTATTTGTTATTTTGTGTACTAGACACTTGTAAATATCTAAATTGTATAAGTCATTTTTAAACCATGCATGTCTCAACATAGATTCTAGTGAAATAGGCGACCCACATTGTGCATAATTACAACAATTAAAATAAAAATATAATAAAAGGAAATAACCTTAAAATCAGTCTTTTGGATAAGTAAATTTGATTATTTGATATACATAATGCAACTCCATACTTTGAATTCAAATTATTATCTGTCAATCTCACTATTTTCCTCACTCACTTAAATATAAATATTTTTCATAAATTTTATTTCTTCTCTCTGCCATGAGTATTTTCGTATACCGGGACTAATATTTTGGCTCGGGATACGATTCACAACTCTCAGCTCAATTTTTGTCATTTCTGACAGTCCTCAGACCTGGGAATGCCAAGAAAAGTGGAGGGAGATCACGATGATTACATTCTCAGTAGGGAGAGACTGACGCGGAAAAAGAAATGCCTTCTGATATTATCTTTGAAGATTCAACGTTCTGTATTTCTCTTGCTGTAAAGTAACAAAAAAAGAAAAAGAAATGTTTGTGACGCGCAGGTGTCGTTACCACCCTTAAAGCGCGCCCTCCCTTACGATACTTTATTTGAGTACGCTCTCTTGTTCGACAAACTATAGCCTTTTTATTTACCAGGCGGCATTCCTTCATTTACTTCGCAAGCCGCAAAAATAACTCCATTTAAAATAAACCCAGCCCAACTGAACGTCGGAGGGGAAAAGCAGCTAGCAAAAGTTTTATTTTTCAGATAAAAAAAGGGCAAATGTGTTTGCCTCGAGTTGCAGCAGGCCAGGGTGGAGAGTTTGGCGATTTCAACAATTGTTCCGCCGAGAATTTAACAAATTACGGAGCTTTGTGTAATCTATAATGTATATAAAACGCGATATTAATGAGACGCTGGAGATACGGTTTAAGTCAGGAATTTAAATATCTCAGAAAAGATAACTTTTCTTCCAGGAGTTCACGTCCTGATGTTAATGAAGATGGGCAAACTCTCTCAGAATCGCGGAGCTAGAACTTCACGGAATAAAATAAAATGATCTCATAAATATGAATATCTGATTATTTTATAATGATCTATTTTATACAGCATTAAAATTTATTTATAAGTATGTTTACATGTTAAAACTAGAAGACAAATTGTTATAGCAAGTGTTCTACATATTGCAAGAAGTGAATTGTAGTCAGGCTATTATACGCATTGAACTACAATGTTTATTAAATTCGTACATATTGGATTTAAGTTCCAGTTAATTGTTTGTTGGTCTAGAACATAAGGCACCTGCCTAGTGATCCAGCGGTCGCGGGTTCGAACCTCATCCCAGACCAGCAAGTTTGTCTTGTCTTTCACAGCGCAGGCATTTAGTTTAATTTTAAAATAGTTACAATATTGATGCGATATATACTCTGCGTTAATATAATAAAAATTATACATATTTTGCGTAACCACAGAAGTTAAAATGAAATATTTTATCTGTCTTAATGATTTTTTTAAAAAAAAATCCTAATGTTATGCATATTACACGACACTTTCAAAATAAATTCTAAATGGCAGATTCTGATTGAATTTATATGCAAATATTATTTTTTGGAAGAATCTGCTAAAATAATCAAATTTACAAACGAACGTTTTTATGCATGTTAAGTCTGCGAATTAGCTTATACTGTATCATCATGAATGATACAGAAAAATTTATGTTGTCATATTGCACAACACTTTGTATTGCACTTTATATTGCAGATGCTTAGACTCTGTTACCGATCTCTTACCGTAAGCGCTTGTTCAGACTCAGCGGGAACCGTGCAGTTTCAGAATCGCGTTTCAAAACACGCGATTTGTGTCATCTGTTCACACAGCCGCGGTTAATAAGCGATTTGTGCGCGCGAAAATAAACGTCAGTTTGACAGTTCCAGTGCCGTTCTCCATCTTTGAATATCAGAGATATATTCGCTCATTACTTTGTTAACGATAAGGTTAGGATAACGTTAAGGCCGTGTTCCATGGCAAGATACAAAAATATCATTCTGTCAGTTCATTTTTGGTGAATAAATACCTACTTCCCTAAAATACTCTTTTTTTCCACCATTTCCAAATATCTCCACCAACTCCTGCCAAGCCTGGTTCTTGGCCTATTTGAGTAATCCTCACACAGAGGATCCCATACATATTACAGGTCTTTTCTCCTCTTCATCAATAAAAATTTCAGTGTCAAAGCGATCCATAACCATAGAAAAGAGAATATAATCCACGCGTGCTCCTGTTGTGACATGGAACCGTGCGGTGTCCGCAACGCGACTGAACGCTCTCGTAAGGCCTCATAGTCATAGGATCGTGCGGGCGCCGTGCGGGTCTATTTTCTAGCGGTTAGGTTGCGGGCACCGCGGCGGTTTCATATGTTGCGGTTCTGTCCTATATACTATGACTGGTAAGAGATACTGTATACTGTAACAAATGTATATTATATTGAATTCCATTTATTTTTGCATTGATATGATATAAATGTGTAGGTGTCATCTAAACTTTGTTCATTTGCACTCTAGGATCCTGTGGAAAATATAATCACCTCATTCAGCTCCCCCGAATGTCCCAAACTTCCTACATGCCTGTATAAAATTTTGCGTATATCGTTATTATTATTATTTAGGTCCAGCATTAAACATAGACCCTCTTCCTTCTAAATCTTCATTTTTAATTATCACAAAATCTGATTCTCTAGAGAAGCTTAATTCGGACTACTTGTTTTGTGTGTCAAACGAAGATACAAATGTTTCAGTCAAATCCATCGAGACATTTTTATTTTATTTCTTATCTTTAAAAAAGCCGGCTCTTTTTTCTTTCACGGTATTCACACTTCACGGCTCCAGCGGGATGTGGGACTAGAATAAGCCCATAAATTTGTAATGTCGATGTTTGACGCGTTCCCTGGATTTGTTCCTTTTATTCCTTCGGGCGATGTTACCCCTCTCCCCTCCTTCCTCCCGGGACGATAAGCTTTATCGGAGTATTACGGCTCGGATGATTCTCTTCTTATCATATCTCTCCGCAAGAATATAGTCCGCTTTTGGTGTTCAGAATCAACCCGCGTAACACGCACAATCTTTCAAAACCAAAGTGTCAAATCGCCTTAAATTTTTTTGTCACGAAAGCCCATTTTTTTTCAACACAACAAGGAAATGAAAAAAAAGGCTTTCGACGTGGTATTTCAAACCAGTACTTACCACAGCACTTAATACTATATACCCCGCTTTTGACAATAATAATTTCCAATCCGTGTAAGCATAATCCCTCGAAAAAAATTACTCACCCAGTCTTTTTTTGTTGAAATACAAAACCACGTGCTATGTTGTGTGCCTTGCGTTGAAACGTAGGTGGGCAGAACGCGCATGCGCATTCTGTATTTACAACATGTACAAAATTTCAACACGCGTACGTCGAACTGAATTTGTCTCAACCAAATGTGCCATTGTGTGACATTCGGTAGGCGTTGGCCGTTGAGAATAAGAAGAAAATTGAATCCTATCCTCCAAAGGACTTAGGCTGTTCCAGACTACGGCCCTGGCAACTCCAAACGGTCTACGCCAAAAAATCAAAAGACAAGGCACGACGGGAAGTCGCGCCAATAGCAAGCCAATCCCGCTTCCGTGCTGCGACGAGCTACATGCGTCGCGTCGGATCTCTCTGTTCAATGTAACTTGTAACAATTCTCAACTGTGAATTTGTTTATTTATTAATATGGAGTATCCACAAGTTCAAAATTTCAATAACACAACAAAATCTTCAATTCCTTTAACTGGAACTCAATTACGAACCACTCCTGTAACAATATAATTTCAAATCCTAAAACGCTAAGCTAACCGACAGGAAAATAAACAATAAACAAAAAAGTGAGAAACGAAATATGAAAAAGAATGAGCACATAATAATAAATAAAAATAATTTTTAAAGCAACACTCAACAACAAATATCGTATTCTTAATAGTATTTGAACACAAATTGAATACATCAATACTTTTGCGGTTCACTAGCTCGTTACAAGACCTAGTTGCTCGTAAAATTAAGGTGTTTCCCTGCAATCTCGTTATATTAAGTCACGTGGAATTAACTAATTTAAGTAGAATCTCTTCTTTTTCTTCTTTTGTTAGATCCTTGATCTCCATCTCTTTGGTGGTCTCCCTGGTGGTCGGCGCCCCTCTGGAATCCCGCGCATCACGGCTCTGGGAAGTCTCATCTGGTCCATTCTCTCGACATGGTCCGTCCAGAAACGCCTTTTCTGCCTGCTCCATCTTACAATATCTTGTATGTCGCAGGTTCTGCGGATTTCCGCATTGGGTACTCTGTCTCTGAGGGTCTTGCCCGCAATAGGGCTTAGAGTCTTCATCTCGGTAGTTCTGAGGAGGTGTTTAGTTCTCACCGTGTCCGCTCTTGTCATGATGGTCTTATGCATGTTTCATATATTCTGACTTTGCTTTCCACTAGCATACGCTTATTGGCCCATACAGTGTCTCTCAAGCATCCGGAGATAACCGCGCTTTGTTTGTCTGCTCTTTGACTTCGTTATACAGATCGCCGTAGCTGGATATCTCCACCCCAAGGTACTTAAATTTCACAACCTGTTCTATGGGTTTACTGTCTACGACTAATTTACATCTTCGAGGTTGTCTGGATTTTGTGCGACACTTAGTTTTCTCGACTGAAATGATCCTGTTGTTCTTCCTGCGTGCAAGATGGAACTTGTAAAGCATTTTTTGTAGAATTTCAATGTAAAATATGTTTGTACGAATGTCTTATTGAAAGAAATCTATACCATCACTACGGCCGCTTTTAACTGGTCTACAGTAGGAACCAGTGGCACGTAGTGAAAATCATAACACGCACAAAACCTGACGGTGAAGATCACAAAGTAAAAGATCAGATAATTGTAAAGAAACATGTTTTGAAATTGATAGCTATTGCGCTTCGAGTCATCGGATAAGTTATTTTATTGAAATATGTAAATTCAACTAAAACCGAAGCGTTCATAGTAAACAATGACATGCCGTGTCGGCGCTGCAGCGCAGTGCAACGACCTCATTGCACCCGCGGCACGACACCCTCACCGGAAGTCCGAAAAGCCGCGTTATCTGCACGCGACCCCACGACCCACAACCCGGAAGATCGTCGGCGCCAAACAAATTACCAAAACTTATTTATTTATTTCAACGGTTACAAAACCTATTACAGTAATTTGATGTTGTACTAATTACCTTATAATATAAAATGAGAGTAAGTAAAAGTAAGCATAAGATAATAAAGATAAAATATGTAGAATACAGAGTTAATATAAAATAACATAATAATGTCAAAAGTAAGCATAAAATAACACAGATAAAAAATAATAATTACAGAGTAAATATACAATAACAAAAGTATTAAGAAGAAGTAATATATATTCAATAGTATGAAAAATTTAACAAATGAGAATTAATTACAATTTTTGAAATTATGTAGCAACAGAGTTAGAAACTAAAATGGACTGCCTTATTTCTCTAAGAAGTAATTTTATGTTACACAAAATACATCTTATAATATAAAGTGACAAAGTAATTTATGATATAAAATGAAAAAATAATTTATAATATAAATTGAGAAAGTGAACAAAAGTAAGTATAAGATAACAGAGATAAAATATATAAAATACAGAGTAAATATAAAAAGCGTAATAGTGACAAAAGTCAGAATAAAATAACAAAGATATTATGTACGTGATTTTTCTCCTTCTTTTCAACAAACTTTGGTTACCTTGTTGGCTGTCATCACTATATTTACTGCGGCCCTGCAGAACAGGTCTATAGTAGACTGGCCAAACCACAGCCTTATGTATTTCAGCCATGATGTTGTCCTTCTTCCAGGGCCCGACTTCCAGGGCACGGATGATATGGTGAATGGGAACATATCGTCGCTGTATATATAATTAAGCCAATGTGCCGTTTAATACATTCTCAGATGAATGAATCAATTTGTCAATTTTTCATACAAATAATAGAGATGTACTAAAAAAACGTTGCCGTTCATCTGGCAGGTCTGCCCAGTAATTATTTTAAATATTTTTTATAAATCTAGTCTGTGCAATAATTTTTTAAAACAGTTTCATTCGTTTATCTCAGAATGTACTAAAACGCCACATAGGCTTAATTATATATACAGCGACGATATTTGTGATAGGATTGCAGGTCGGTTCTTCTAGATATTAGTAACTAATATTTAGAAGAACCGACCTACAATCCTTAAATTAAGAAGTCTATAACTGTTATAGACTTCTTAATTTATAGACCCTCCAAGTTGTCTAATCGTTTTCTTGTATTGTCAATATGGAGGATAATGACTCCTGTATTTTTATTAAGACTATGATTATTTTCAATAATGTGTTTAGCATATTTTGAAAACATTATTATTATTAAAACATCTCAGGCGTTTCTTTTAACTAGTATTAAAATTACGATTAGTTTTTCCTATATGAAATGAGAAAAGTCATTACAGTCCCGTAACTTCGTGTAACGTCCGTAATTTCGTTCGAATTCACGGCTAAAAATACTAAATTAAACCACCGGAGTTGGGGCTTGAGTTGTTGCTACGGCCGCTTCTCCCTGGAACGCCAAAAAGATGCTATACATATATACTAGGGTTTAGCAAAGATGCGAAGCATTTCATGTTCCGCCCAATCGCTACCAGGGGAAATATAAAAAAAAATATTTAAATATTTCGATAAAAGTTATTACATGGGTGTCGGATATAATAAGTACGTACTGATTCTTTAGGAACCGGCATGTAAAAGTACCGTCATTTTTGAGGGGTTACAGCTAATAATTTTTCATGTTTTGTAACCCCTTTAAGATTGCCATGATTTATTAAAGATTTTTGATTTTTTTTTAAATATGGCAACTCCAGTACGTTAGATGGACAATGTGAATACTTTGACAGACACCCCACCGTGAATGCATACAACAACCAGTTAAGAGTTTTCATAAATTCTTTTTGTATACCTACTGTAATTAAAACTCACAGTTAGTGCATACATATACACTTTACCTGTCGCAAATATACACAATAATAAATCACAGAGGCTTTAATATGTCAGAGAGTTAATATGTGCAGACTTGAGTATACATACTTGCCTTTATAATGTACAGTAATGAATTTATCAACCCCTCAATCGCCCACAATGCATTTCAGTATTCAACATGTCCGTCCAACGTTCGCGGGGTATTATCGAAGGAGAATAAATTTGGTCAGCCTTTCATAAATCTCATAATTCATTCGGCTGGTCTAGTTTCGGTCAATACTGACCGAGTCAACGTTTCATAACACACCACCTGTTGAGAGATTGTGTGGTTCATTCCCCCCTGTGTTTGGACACCGAAAAACGCCATGACACGAATGCGAAGTAATTTTGAAAAAAAAAACATTTTCTACAAATAATATCCGCGTGATGTTTTTCGTATTTTTTCGTCATTTTTTGAGATGAGATTTTTAGGAACTTGCACGTAATAAACTGGTCATTAATGACCCTGAAAGATAGTGTGACATTAAAGTATAGTGTAAAAACATTCAAATTATTTAATTATTTATTTATTTAACGCCCTTATGGGCTTTTACAAATGTACAGAATATAAATTTAAAAAGAAATATCATAAGACAGATAAAATAATAATACAGATAAAAGGTACAAATAATAATAGTTGAAAGGTAAAATAATAATACAGAAAAATTTATTATCCATTTCCATTTCGTTGAGATGTAAAGAATTGTATCAGCTTTGTCCTAAACACAGTTATACTATCAGCAAAAATGTCAGCCGCCTCTGCATGTTCATTCCCTAATGAGTGTAATCTGGGAATTACAGAGTTTGCTAATGCATTAGTTCTGACATTTCCACTATAATAGAATAATGCACTGTGTCTTGATGTCCTGAATGAGGCATATAAGCCGATCAGACTAACGTATATAACAATTATAATAATTTAGTTGTCTGTCCGTCCATCCGTCTGTCTATTTGTCTGTCTGTCTGTCCCCTAACTTCGCACAGCGTCCGTAATTACGTTCGAATTCACGGCTAAAAACGAAAGTAAAAAGAGATGGGGCTTGAACCCCGGGCTGGCAAACCCGAAGGCGGTAATGCTGGCTATATCGCCACCACATATGCGCGATAAAATAATTACAGTACAGTCTGGACATAGCAAAGGCGCAAACATTTGTACCGTTAACTGGCGGAAGGGGAAATATTCAAATATTTTGATACAAGTCGTTATTACTATTGTAGGTGTGTCGGCTATAAATCAGTAAATATTTATTCTTTAGGAACCGGCATGCAAAAGTGCCGTCATTTTTGGCGGGATACAGCTCGTTTTATGATAATTGGGAAAATTAAATATTCTTATGGTTGAAAAATTAGAAACAATGTGAAAAATAAAATTTAGAGTTCAGCTATATGAGACATAAAATCGCCGCGCAAGTGTAAAGAGCGCGGGTTCCAAGGACAACAAAATCTATCGCGTGACGTGCAACTGTCCTCGGCGTAACCGGATAATTGCAATTTTTTTGTGGTAAGCGTGCACTGCATTTGAACGACTGTTAACTATGCTTGAATATTTTATATAGGGTGTATCGTAGCTAGAATAGCAAATACTTTGGAGGAGTCTTTATAATTTTATTTAATTTTAAAAGGGAAATATTCTCTACACTTTGGGTTAAATGCACACAGTTGCGGAGACAAATGACATCAAAGTTTGCTTTTGCATTTATTTGCAATTTTTTTTCTGTAAAACGCAGGACTATCAATCTAAGTACAGTAGCTTATGTGGAATATTTAACTGTATCGATTAATATAAAATAAAAAATCTTACCAAAAATATGTATTTAAAATTCTGCTAAAGGTTTAATAAATTTATTTGACTTGTATCAAAGCGAATGAGTTTTTTATATTCGACATAAATTACTTTTTTTGATAGTCTAACGTTTTACAAGAGGTAAACCAGAAATATATGTTTTAAAGATAATAATATACATACAATAGATTTTCCACATGAACTTAAAGTAAGAGGAATGCGTTGATAGTATATCAAATTGGAAACAATACAAATGAGAAAGGGAGTATAATAAAAACTCGGTTTTTATGGGTTAGTTTTTCACTGCTTTAAATCAATGTGTTATGTTTTTGATAATTTTTTAGGACAATGGTATAATTAGTATTCAATTCGTTCCGTTAGAAATCAATATTTTTATTTAATGCTTAATTTTATTGTGTTTAGATTATTTATGCGCGCAGTGTATGTAAAAATTTATGTCGTAAAGGCACAAAACATCAATAAATAAACTAGAATAATTGTTCGAATCAGATGTAGTCTCACTACCCTCGCGGTATAAAGCGAAGAAGGAAAGGAAACGGTGTCAAAAGAGATGTTATCTTAACCTCTTCCCGGGCGAGATCTCCACTCCGAGGACATCCCTAAGCTCAGAAATCTAAAGCCTGGATGGTATCCGATGAAACCCGACATTCTTTATAAATTTCAGCCTGTTCGAGTAAGGCCAACCATCCTGCGAACCAGTTAATAATTAATGGCAGAAATAGCGAAAATTTTCCGCAGGGATTCTAATACATTGTGCGAAGCGGCGTCCTAAATATTCCTCTGCGGTCTTGTCTATGTTGTCTCCTTGTAAAATTTTCCAACCCACGATTAGATGTGATAAATGCTCTTTTTAAAAGTAGATTTTAATAACTCAACGTTGCTAGTAAATCTTGGTATTAAAGAGTAAGGCCCGGTTGCGCCATCTAAAGTAAAGGTAAAAAAAGTTACTCGAGTAACGTTTTTTACTAAAACGGGTTGCGCCATCTATGGTAAAAATATTTAACTCGCCGAAGTACATACATCTGAGTAACTTTTTTTACTCTCCAAGATAGGTGGGTAAAGGTAAAAGCGTTGGTAAAAAAAAATGGCCGTCCTCTCACAGCTGATTTGAAAATGTGACATTTATCCATATAGCTACTTGTCATTTGAATTTTGTCGCTGTCATATTGAAATTTGTAAACATTAAAATGAATCTTTTAATTTTGCGTTATTTTAGCGATGGTTTGACGTTTGTTTGGTTTGTTTCATAGAATAAAGTGGTTTGTTTGAACTGGTTTTGAACCGCAAAAGTACGTATTGCCAGTGGTGAAAAACTGAAATAAATCAAATTCCATAGACAAATGCGGTATTTGAGGTTTATTCCGCTTGGCACCCTATTAGCCTTATGATTGGTTTGACAGCGGTAAAAAAGATTGTGCAACCCGAAATCGAGTTTACTCTGAGCTGGGGGTAAAAACAGATACTCGGGTCAATGTTACTCGAACCAAATTTACTTCTGCTGGCGCAACCGAGCCTTAAGGTTGTTATTATGGTCGTTAGACATATTTAACTGCAATTTTGGATATTTTATACGCACCGTATGTATTACCGAGAAGCGAATCTCGACGTTTCGTTGGATACTTATCCAACGTCACCAGGAGGACGACCTTTACCCGCGGAGGTGGAGGTCGGACCGATTAAAGGTGCTGCTTTCTAGGGCGTAAATTGTATGCGCTTTGTTGTGGAGTGTTCTCTTCTTCTACAATAGAGGTCGCCAGTGTGCAATATGTACTAGTTACGTCGGCGGATTTCCGAATGATTAGTGATTTTTAAACTATTATACCATGTTTTGCGAAAATGAACATAAAAGTAGATTTTAAGAAGTCTACAATACGGCTCGAGTATCTCGGCATCGAGGATCAAATATAATAACAAATTTTGACAATGTGAATATATTTTTTCTCTCCTTTTCAAAATTCAATAAAGTATTTATTCCCATATTCCTAAATATTATTATATTAAGACAGCTTCACATGCTTGAAACAAACATTTCATTAATTTTATTTTTATAAGTAAAATTAAGCGCATTATTCAAAAAATATTGATCTGGTGTGCTTTACATAATAATTAAACGCACCAAAGTCTGCCCTGTGTAAGTAAGTTGGACATAGCATAGAAAATTATATTTAATTACAAATACAAGTATACGTGTATACTAGTATTTGTAATTAACTATTATTTTCATTTAAAAAAAGAGGCGAGACAAATTAATTTCATTGGAGGTCACAAAATTCTGTCACCTTCTTTTTCGTATTTTTTTCTAAAAGTTGAAATAATCTCTAATACTTTCTTCTGCACACTTTGAGACGCGCCGCTGTATTATATACATTGTATATACATGACCTATACTTTGCCAGATGATTGTCACAGATAGGGGGTGATTTTCGCTTGAGTTTTTTTTTTTTATCTATTATCGAAGATCTTTTATTCTCCCCTACTGACGGCACCTTCGTGTTTTAATCAGTTAAACCTACTTGGCTAAAAATAGGGGAAGGCTGCGGGCTTTAATGTCATTTTAATGGTTGTTTGCTGTCATTCAATGCCGGTACAGTGGGATCGTTAGCTCCGGTCTCTAGGTTGATCTACAATACTTAGCTTAGTCTAAGATATTCAATTAACATACGAGAACTCATTTTTTTTACTCCCTTTATATTAACTCGTGGCGTCTGCTTGCTTGCCGTCAACAGAAACTTTGGATCGATTTTTGACCCTTTTCCCGTGATCCAATCGAGTTGAAACTTAGTAAATAGACTCGTGGCGACGATCAAGAATATCTGTCTAATTTTCGTTAAAAAAAATTAATAAATATAGTATAATTTCGGAGTTTTAGAAATTTTATTGGTTTTTTCAAATTGGAATCATTAGAAAAGTTTGATTACGGCAGCTCGATAACGTCGCGGAATATTTTCTAAATTTGAATTACCCCGTCGGTATGCATAATAGGTACTTCACTACGAATGTCGAAAATCTAAATTGACTGACAATTGTTTTTAGAATTTAATCTTCAAAGCATGAAGTGTCTTATCAAAGCTCAAAACATTTGACATTTAGAAATATATTAAATTACTGTAAGTTTAGTGTTATGTTATATGTTTTAATTAGTCTTTAATTGTTATATTTTACAAAGAAAGGGAGTATAATAAAAACTTGGTTTTCATGGGTTACTTTTTTTGAAATTCTTTATTGAAAATAAAATAAATACATGAGACAGTGAATATTACATTTTTTATACGTGTTTAACTGTCCCCAAAAAAGTTAAAACTTGTGTTTGGGGACAGGAGTACATGAAGCATAATGTTAGAGCATGAATAATAAGTATGTATAAGTTAATAAATGGAACAGTGTAGAGAAATATAAACATCATAAAATAAATATGAGTGAATCAAGTATACAAATTATTTTCGGAGTACAGTTATTTTTTAAATTCTTACTATTTTTTGTTTTGATTATGTATTATTCTATTTGTTTTTCATCGTTAATAATCATTATATAAATAACTATTATTTTAATATTCAACCAAACTTATATTTTATATTTTTATTTACACCCTTTTAAAAGTGTTATAGTAATATTGAAAATGAAACCCCTGGGTGTTTTATTTTATTTTTGGGCTAAGAGAGCACCTTTATAAACTGCAATATTAACTTAACTTTTTGTATTAGAATTAAGTGCACCATTTTATATTTTACAGATTCTTAAAACCAAATTTTAACACATTAAAAATATTACCCCTTGATATATTTGCAAGTTACAATTTTCACATATAATTGACTTCTCGGCTGGTAGTATATATAATATATTGTCTATCTTGAAGCAGTGTATGAATTGTAATACATTTTTTCGTATTTTGTCAATGCGATACATTCAATTAATGTATATTATAGATATCTCACAGAGACGAAACTGTATTAATTATGGGAAAGTAGGTATAGAAGTCATTTGGGTGTAACAGGACTTATGACCTGTCTTTTTATGGTTGGCTTAAGTGATCACTTTACACAATTGTAACATTCGCCATTTCCACCCATGATAGAATATACCATGCTTATTCATTTTTTGGAAGTTGTATATATGTTCAAATTGCGTGGAAAGCTTTCGCATACGAGTTGTAAGCGCCTTTCCATGCGGCCTGCACAAAGCCATTTTCATTCCCGTAAATCCCCACAGATGTCACTAATGAGAAAATCTACATTGATTTTTTACGGAATTTTGAGAGCAATATACTTATTCTTATTATTATATAAGTATTCGGATGAATTTCATTACACAATAAAGTATATTGATTAATAATGTCTCTGTGACATAAATCCAGCACTGTTCTGAAAGATTTGAACAAACTCAAAATATTCTGAAGCGATACATTCAATTTATTGTGTTGAACGAGTTACTGTTCCACATACTACGAATACACAGAATACGATAATTTAAATACACGTTATGAATTTACGTCTGACATATTTTACAATGAATGTCTTATAGCCAAGTTCTTTGTGTGAGAATGAGCAGGTCTCGCCCAATAGAGATGTATTCTTTTCCAGAGTAGCAGAGGTAATGAAGGATAACAAGAAAATTGTTTTTCCGCTCCCCGGTTATTGAAAAATACCTACCGATATTTCTCACAACACCCTCCTCAATATTGAATTCCAATTCCATTCTACAAAGAAGGAATTCCTTTCAAGGACTAGAAACATTGCTTGGTATATTATGTAGGCAAGCTAATTTCACCCGTAGGCTGGAGTCCTAAAATACTTGATAAGCTTTCATTACTTGAAAAAAATAAATTGATTGTATTATTTGTGTATATACAGGGTTATTTGTAAAACATTAATAACCTCGCAGGACTATATTCCTGCCTTGATTATGAGTCGAAAATGTACAAGCTATTATGACCTAATATCAATAGTTCAAGAGATATGCGACATCACAGTTTGCATTTTTTTTTCCAATGTTTCTGACTTATT
This sequence comes from Agrypnia vestita, assembly GCA_016648135.1. Taxonomy (NCBI): domain Eukaryota; kingdom Metazoa; phylum Arthropoda; class Insecta; order Trichoptera; family Phryganeidae; genus Agrypnia; species Agrypnia vestita. The sequence continues at coordinate 21,146 of JADDOH010017979.1, forward strand.
TTTTGTAAAACGTTGGACTATCATTACAGTAACTCATATCGATTACGAAAAATTCATTCGTTTCAATACAAGTTAAATAAAATGATAAAAACCCTGAAAAATTCCGATTGGAATGTTTTCCAATTGGAATTCGAAGGTTTTTATTTTTTTATTTGACTTGTATTAAAGGGAATAAATTTTTCGTATTCGATATATGTTACTGTAATGAAAGTCCAACGTTATACAAAAAATAAGTCAGAAATATTGAAAAAAAAATGCAAACTTTGATGTCGCATATCTCTTGAACTATTGATATAAGGTCATAATAGCTTGAAAATTTTCGATTAATAATCAAAGCAGAAATATAGTTCTGCGTGGTTATTAATGTTTTACAAATAACCCCGTATATACTTCTTTTATTTGATCAATTACACCAATATGTTTCAGAAAAACCTTTCCATCATCAGGGTGTTGTACAACTATCAAAATATCAGAATGAAATGTCTTTTGTTTCTTGTTTGTCTAAATTATTTGGAAAATTATTTTTAAATATTCTTACTGAAGTTCTCTTTTCTACGGTGAATTTCACCGGTCAAAGATGGAATTCACCATGAAAAAGAGAAATAGACTTCACACAAAAAGTTTAGGGTGGAATTTGTAAAAAATGTCATTTCTGCAAGTGACGTGCGCGCAGTTCTCACGTCGCATTGGACCTTTCGAAGAAACACACTATTATATGTATAATTTACTTGTCCATTACGAAAAACTCGCAGACAGAGATGAGTAAAAATGCACAGTTCAGGACGAGTTTTTTCTCGACTTAACTAGATCTATGGAACAAATTTATTGGGCGGAAACAAGCGAAATAAATTATAAATTGACATGAAGAAAAACATCTAGCCGTAGGACGAATTACGAATAGAATTTTAAATCGACGAAGATAAGCATTGTTTGATTTATATTTGTTTCCCAGAATCTTTACTAATGCACAGCTTTTTTGCTTGTGTGCGCTGCACGCCACTATCATGTAGGTATACCGCAGAGTTCTTGCCGGTTGTCGGTGTGAGAGAATCGAAGACGGTGATGGCATAGAAGTATTTATGTAAAAAATACGCTATGTACTTATTATTTAAAGTGAATTTATTTTTGTCAAGTTACGAGGTTGGCCAAGTTAATCGGGAGCGCGTATGTCGCTGGCTGCGTTCGTGCTGAGCACCGCTCGGGACAATTCATCACACATTTATCATTAATCACTCGTTTTAGAGCGATTTTTTCATGTCTTACTGTAATATTAGGTCCTTACATATGAAATTGGTGTTTTGTCGTACTGGCAAATTTGATCTCAAATATCTTCTCTTTGGTTAGAAATTCCAAATCCAAATTTATACAGCTATTTACTCGTATTTGTGTTTTGAAAATTATAATTCATTTGTTTTTTCCTCAATTGTTTTTTTCTTTGCGTCACTCAATTTACAAAATGAAAAACTTGAAATATCGCGTTATTTACGAGTACGAGTTCCACCGTGGCACCAGTGCTGCAGAAACGGCTCGAAGGATTAATGATGTGTATGGCGACGTTGCCGCAAAAGAAAACACGGTGCGTTTTTGGTTCCAACGTTTTCGTTCTGGAAATTTCGACCTGCAGAACAAGCCCCGTGGACGGCCGGAGACCAAAGTTGATAATGAAGAATTGAAGGCTATTGTGGAAGCGGATCCATCGCAAACCACATCCGAGTTAGCTGCAGGCTGCGGTGTTAGTGATAAAACTGTTTTAATCCACTTGAAGCAAATTGGTAAGGTGAAAAAGCTTGAAAGGTGGGGTACCTCACGAATTGAGTGAAGCAAATCAACAAACGCGCGTTGACTGCTGCGTTGCATTACTCAACCAGCACAATAATGAAAGGATTTTAAATCTTAAATCTGGCCATATGATTACAGCAGATGTCTATTGTCAGCAACTGCAAACCATGATGGAAAAGATAGCTGCTAAACAACCGAGGCTGGTTAATCGCTCTAGGCTACTGCTGCTTCATGATAACGCTAGACCACACACTGCATAACAGACGGCTACCAAATTAGAGGAGCTTCAATTGGAATGTCTAAGACATCCACCGTACTCTCCGAACCTTGCCCCAACAGATTACCATTTTTTTCGAAATTTGGATAACTTCTTGCAAAGGAAAAAATTCAACTCCGATGGGGCAGTCCAAACCGCCTTCAAAGATTTTATTGATTCCCGTCCGAATGGTTTTTTTAGTAAAGGGATCGATGAACTACCTATGAGATGGCAAAAGTGCATAGATAGCAATGGTACATACTTTGATTAAATAAAAATATTATAATAAAAAAAAATCGGCTTTATGTTCCTCCCATACTAAACGCCAATTTCATATGTAAGGACATAATATAATAAGGCCGGTCGCACTTTGGATACGAATTATTACGTACGTATTCGTGCGACTGTATTCGTACGTATTGAGCGCGCACATTGACTGCGTCTTGCGTTGGTCAAGATCAGTTACTTTTCGCATATCTCCAATAACGTTTGTGCCAAATGAATAATCCGTATCTTCTGGAAAACTCTGTTCTGACTCGTAGGCTGCTACGGCGTCGTCGACATCGTAGAACCGAATGGGTGAACGAAATATAAACTAGAAGAGATGAATTCTGGTGAATTCCATCATATTATGGCAGACAATAATGTATAAACTGTTCGTTGACATTTGACAGTTCCATAGAAAAGTGTCACATGCGCAGAACGGCGGGCCGGTATGCCCAGTGGTTGAAATAAGAACTAACATGATTAAATAAATAGCGAAGAAATGGAAGGGTTCTTACCCGAGTAGAAAAACAAAAGAGAGCAGTTCTTTTGTGTTTGAATAAAAAAATAGTGTAGTATTGCGTTGCGAGCCATTGTAAAATGTCAGAGATAATGTACAAGCGATAATAAAAGATTTATTTTACGAGTTGTGCCATTTAATTTTTCGAGCGAGCCACGCCACGTAACAATAATGACAAATTTCATGACTATCTATCTAATAGATTCGCAAATGCTGGGGAGAATCGAAGTGCAACGAGAGCTCACAACATCGGAGAAATATTTAAAAGTTTTTTTGTTCGAAGTACATAATTATACCTCACCTTTATTAAACCAAATTATTTAACTTATGATCTGCGCCGATGGTCAGGCGGTTAAATCACTTTGGTCCCACAAACTTTTGTGGCCATGTATCAAATTGGCAAAATTTTCAATATCCGTCGTACGAAATCGCAAAAATTTCCGAACAAATCCGGATCGTGTCGGACGTCGCATCTATACGTGCGTACACGCGCTACTAAATCGTGTACAGTGTGCGATGTTCAATACTACTTGGAAGGTCAGGAATGTACTTGCGTATTCGTACGTGTACGTACTACTCAATTTCGTACGGAAACGCATCCAGTGTGCGGCCGGCGTTATACACTTGTGAGGGTTCTCTCAAAAGCTCTCAAGTGAACCTGCGACGTTGTATAATCTCGGGACACATTTACTCTCGCATTATCCGCCTGCTCCTAATGGCTCCCCCTCCCTCTCCCGCCAGCGCGAAGTTTGTGTTTGACCAGAGCGGACCCTTACGGTGGCAGCGGTTACTAATTTATTTGTTTACGTGCTTAGAATTTCAACTGCTTTCTGGGGGTCGATGGTACAGCGACCAATCATCCCCTAATCACACTTTAAATGGAATGAACGTTCAATATGGGTAAATTACACAGGGAAATTGCGGTTTTCTTAATTTAAAAAAAAACCTCACTTTCAATAACTTTTCAGAATTTACTAACCATCTTTCAGAGACAGGTCACACATTTACTAAGAAATGGGCATTGACATTGTACATATAAATTCAAGAGGTCTTGGATAAGATAATTTAGAAATGAAAGAAACTAAAAATCTCTTTTCCACACTCCCACCTCGCATTCACCGGACTATTGATTTATTTGCGTCAGTTCATTCATCGTATCAAGTCCGTCCAGACGGAGATGTTTTCGAAATCGGTCGACAATAAATAAATTTTTCTCTAATTGAAATTTTTTTTTCCTAATATATGGCTACAAAAAATGGATACTAACAGAGAGAGTGGAGCAAAAATCCAGGCTGCCGAGATGAGTTTTCTAAGGGGGTGCGTGAGAAGTGCCGACATGAGGTACACATCCGGTCAGCCCCTACTCATACATATAGAGAAATCACAAATGAGGTGGCTTGGACATGTTCTAAGAATGCCAAAAGAACTATTTATCAACTCCAGATCAAGCTGGGAGAATAATAGAAAAGAGTCTTCTTCTTCTTTTTCTTTTAGTAGATCTGTTGATCTGTGCTGCAGAAAACTACGCCTCCTGGGATGACGAGGTCCAGCTATCCCTCCATCCTTTCGGTGGTCTTCCCATAGGCATCGTCCAGAAGGGATTCACAGCTGATGCACGAGTCTGTCACTGTCCATTTTGGCTGCGGATGGGTAACACTGTGTACTTGTGTGCGTATACTTTTTGGTTTGGTGTATTGTCACCAAACAAAAAGTACACACACCAAACACGTCGTTGCATTAATAAATATATTTTTTTGGTTTAGTAAACAGAGTACGGTTATAAAATGAGTATTAAAACTTATCTTTGAATATAATAATATCAAATTTTCTTAAAAAGAAGCTTTGCCGAGGTGGCAGATGGACACCGACGGACGCTGATGGACACCGCCATGGCACACAGAGCTTGTTGAGGCTAACCAACTCAAAAATGTCAGTCGCAAGAAACGTGTCGTGGGAGGGAAATAATACCTCGGGGGTTTGTCTGTCGCGCTTCTAATCCTACAACAGCCAAATCTCTGCATCGAATATTTTACGCCTCATTTCGTAAATTTCACGAGAGAGCAGTGTCCTCTAAAGCTCCAGATTAGTTTTAAATGTTCGTAATTTATCAGTCCTAATCACCTCCGTACTGCTTACTACTGTAGCGCAAGTTTGCCATTACTGAAGTAGTATCACAATTGTGGGGTGTAAAAGCAAAGGCGGCATTGTCGAAAAAAATTAAAAAATGTTTTAAATGCAGTCACCGAGTATTACTAATTTAAAATGTACTGAATTATAGATTTTAATCTTCAAAAATCATGTTTCCTATAAATTTATAAGCTTTGTTTCTTATAAAATCTCGAAATCAGCACATTACAAATTATATTAGTAGTCTTTGATGATTGAATTTTTTTTTTGGATATTGCTGCCTTTGCTTTTATACCCCACACTTGATGTCTTACTAAAATGGCCATAAATTATTACAATATTTGTATTAGAATATTTATTGAAATCATTAAAATACCTGTCTTCATGCAAATAGGGAAATATAAATAATACCTATTACTGATGCGACTTGACGCAGTGGGAAAATTAATTTTTTGTACTTTTTTCGATAAATAACCGGAGACCTCAAAACCACCATCCATATAAAAGATATGCAGATACATAGGAAGTCTCGTAGATAGTAGAAAAAACTTCAGGGGCATCTTCTTCATTCAACTTTGAATAGAAAATATTCTTGACAAAAAATATTTTTCAAATTTCAGCAATGTTTTATTCATACTATTGTAATTCTATCAAGGTGAATTAATATTTAATATTCGATACAATAATAATTCTTATACCAAAAATAGCTATCACGTACAATTTTTACACATTTACGTCACTTTGCTTTCATCGTAATTTGTTAATATTTTACCTTGGCGTGTCTTTTTATTCACCATCAGCAATATTCATTATTTTAATGTTTACATAATAAAAAATGACTAACTATTCTTTTCATTTAAGTGATATATTTATTGTGATAATTAAAATTTTCACTTCCAATTTTTTACACATTTACAATTTTTACAATTACATTACAATTTTTTTCACATTTTTTTAGAATCCGGCAGTAAAAAATAACTAATGAAAAAATATCTGTCGAAGAATTTCGCCGAAATATATTTACCGAGGCGCCTGGATCACTAATGAAAATTTCTGGATCCGTAAAAACTAAATTATGACAATTATTCCAGACATTTCCGCCTTGAAACACTTGAATCAAGCCTGCTCGACTTGATTCAAGTGTTTCTCAAAAGCGATATTGATTTAAATTGGAATATTACGAGATTATTCGGCCATTAAAAACTTTAAAATAAAAAATATAAAAGAATTTGCATACAAATTAGAAAATTTTCTTCGCCCGGGAAGCAGAAAGTTCTTGAGGCCTTGTGTTTCAAAGTTGTCGAAGATTAAAATTTCCACGGCAGGTGAGTATTTCTCCTGTATAAACATGTATATTTACAGAGCGGCCTGGCTTTGGCGTAACATTTTTATTTGTTAATTAATGTTATCAAACTATGCTCTCGTTTTTAACAAACTTTGATTACTTTCAAAGGTCAAGTGCTTGCTTGTTTTGTAAATTTATTTTTTAATTTAAAAATTAAATAAGAAGTAGCCTTTCGGTGCTGTTTTGATTAGTTTAAATCGGTGCCCAAGTTAGGTTAGGTTTGGTTATATTAGGTCCTTACATATGAAATTGGCGTTTAGTATGGGAGGAACATAAAGCCGATTTTTTTTATTATAATATATTTATTTAATCAAAGTATGTACCATTGCTATCTATGCACTTTTGCCATCTCATAGGTAGTTCATCGATCCCTTTACTAAAAAAACCATTCGGACGGGAATCAATAAAATCTTTGAAGGCGGTTTGGACTGCCCCATCGGAGTTGAATTTTTTCCTTTGCAAGAAGTTATCCAAATTTCGAAAAAAATGGTAATCTGTTGGGGCAAGGTCCGGAGAGTACGGTGGATGTCTTAGACATTCCAATTGAAGCTCCTCTAATTTGGTAGCCGTCTGTTGTGCAGTGTGTGGTCTAGCGTTATCATGAAGCAGCAGTGGCCTAGAGCGATTAACCAGCCTCGGTTGTTTAGCAGCTAGCTTTTCCATCATGGTTTGCAGTTGCTGACAATAGACATCTGCCGTAATCGTCTGGCCAGATTTAAGAAAGCTGTAGTGAACGACACCAGCACTAGTCCACCAAACGCTCACAAGTAACTTTTTTGGAGTCAATTTTCGCTTGGGGCATGGTTTGGCTGGTTCGGCAGGGTTCAGCCATTGCGATGAGCGCTTCCGATTATCGTACAGGATCCACTTTTCATCACAGGTAATGATTCGATTTAAAATCCCTTCATTATTGTGCCGGTTGAGTAATGCAACGCAGCAGTCAACGCGCGTTTGTTGATTTGCTTCACTCAATTCGTGAGGTACCCACCTTTCAAGCTTTTTCACCTTACCAATTTGCTTCAAGTGGATTAAAACAGTTTTATCACTAACACCGCAGCCTGCAGCTAACTCGGATGTGGTTTGCGATGGATCCGCTTCCACAATAGCCTTCAATTCTTCATTATCAACTTTGGTCTCCGGCCGTCCACGGGGCTTGTTCTGCAGGTCGAAATTTCCAGAACGAAAACGTTGGAACCAAAAACGCACTGTGTTTTCTTTTGCGGCACCGTCGCCATACACATCATTAATCCTTCGAGCCGTTTCTGCAGCACTGGTGCCACGGTGGAACTCGTACTCGTAAATAACGCGATATTTCAAATTTTTAATTTTGTAAACTGAGTGACGCAAAGAAAAAAACAATTGAGAAAAAAACAAATAAATTATAATTTTCAAAACACAAATACATGAGTAAATAGCTGTATAAATTTGGATTTGGAATTCCTAACCAAAGCGAAGATATTTGAGATCAAATTTTCCAGTACGGCAAAACGTCAATTTCATATGTAAGGACCTAATATAATATATTTAAAAAAGGATAATGCTTGGACAGTTTGGTAATGCCTGCGCAAGGTTAAATATTTAAATGGTGAGTCATAATTATGAACTTAAACCCACTTCTGATGTGGATCGTCACACTAATCCTCATTTTACAACTTGCCGATTACCTCGCGTTGGTGAATGCCTCCAACAGCGGACACATGACCGTCAACTCTCCGTTCAAAATGTAATATTTTTAAACATGGTACATTTGTTAAAAATAATACAAAATAATTTTAATTTGTTCTTTATTTTAAAGTGAGTTTTATGAGAAGCTCCCTTAGAATGTTAAGGATATGAGTAGACATAATTAGAAATAGCGCGTAATAAATAGATATAGTTAGGTACTTACTAAATTGTATCTACATGTAATGGATATTACTAAAGAGCTTTTAAACTATTTTCACGTTCATTATAGTATAGCCACTGCCAGAGACATTTTTTATTTCGATAGTTTTTAATTTCTCCTTTATTTTCGATACAATATTAATAAAAAATAACAGAACACTATTTTTCAAAGACTTAGACTTAGGTTATGTTTTTTCACTTTTACACTGTTTATCAGTTTTTCAGTATTCATTTCTTTTTAATGTACGAAGTTACTTTAATTAATAGGTAGCAATTATATTATTCAACATGTAGATAGTTGCAGACTGTATAGAAGGAAGACCGAATTTAAATGTTACTGCAAACAATAATTTTAACACTTTTTAATTACAAGTTACTGTATAAGAAGTATATTAAAATTACCAACCAAATTGATGATTAAGTATAGAAATCTAACATGAAAGCAATTTTCTCGGTTTCAAATTTCGCCAGGTGCACCCAGAGCTCAGAAAATTTGGCGCAGCTGATTAGGAAAAGATATGTTATTGACTAACTTATAAATAAAAAAAATGAGAAAATAAAAATTACCGGAATACACGGCCACTGAAGTGTACGTGTAATTGAAAATAGTTTAAAAGCTCTTTACTAATACTAGTTGATATATAAATATATTTTTTGTATTATAAATTAAATTAAAGGAAATAGAGATGCGAATATAAAATACGTGTCGCATCAATATTCTTACTACCTACTTATTTTTAAATTAAGCTATAATTTTGCTATGAAAATAGCAGGAATGAGCATAGAATGAGGCTCGAGCCACCGACCACTGGATCACTAGGAGAGTTAAAACGACTATACCAAAAAAGCTAGCTAAAATTATTTTTTATTTGTTTTATCATAAGATTGTTTAAAGTTATTTAACTAGTATTATTTATTTTACTTCAATACAATGAGACAAGTAACAGTCTTCAAAAATATTAATCGTGTTTTACATTACATTTTTACATTTCATTTGTGTTTTAGAATTTGGCAGAGCACTCGCTTAATACGATTATGTATGTGATATCTTAAATGAGAGTTCTTCCGGAAATATGAAAATAAAACTTATGGTAAAAGTAAGAGGATATCAAAAAAAACTTTTTATTATCCTCATTTTCTCATTGCATCAGGTTTTGTGCTATACACTCGTCGGGCTAATTACTCATTTGTATTGATTTAGATTTGAAAAAAACATTAAAATTTCGAAAAATCCAAAATTATACTATATTTATTAATATTTTTTATCATTTTTATCGTCGCCAGTTTCAGCTCGATTGGATCACGAGAAAAGGGTTATAAATCGATCCAAAGTTTTTTCGTCAGACAAGCAAGCAAGCAAGCAGACGCTACGAGTTAAAAGAAAGGTAGTAAATATTACATACTTTTCTAACACATGACAAATTTAACAGGGACCTCTGAAAAACATGTTCTTGAGATCCTAAATAATTTTTTTTAACTATCTCAGTCTCGTATGGGTCGGGTAGGAGTGTTTGTTCCATCGCAAGAAGTCATATATTACCACCCGCTGAAAATACATCCTCTCGGAGTGCGCAGGTGTCCGGTGTGGGGTGGCCGGCGGGTAATTAATGACGTCTGCGGCCGCCGCTCGCTTCTCGGAAGGAGGCTCGGGGCGGGCGGCGGGCGGGGCCGGCGGGGGGAGGGGCCGCCTCCCGCAGGCCCCGCCCCGCAAGCCCCGCCCTGCCGGAAAAGCTCGGAGCTTACGCGCCGGGAAGCCCGCCTTGAGGATGAAAATATCCTAGTTTTAAAATTATTTCAGCCTATTCCTGTCTGCAATCTGCGATGTATCAACAGATGAAAGCGGTACTGTCCTATGTCCCTGTATCAGTGCTACCTACAGTATAGTAATGTCGCTCTAAATTTGAAATATTATTTTAGAATAATCAATAATTATAGAAGTCTCACAGAGACGAAGCTAATTTATATATGAGAAAAGTGGATGGTAGTCTCTTATACGATGGCTCTGAGCTTACAACCTGTGAGACTTGTATAATTTATCCATGATTAATTAATTATCCCTCTGGGGACTATCTAGTACGTGTGTTCTTAAAACATACAAGAAGTTAAAAATTGTAAATATTTATTTTCGGGCGTATTATAGCAGAAATGTTTAATAATTCGAAAGAATGTCATATATACGTTAAAAAGAATATTTTCAAAAAACTTTATTTAAAAAAAAAATATAGAGGTAGGAATCATTACTAGTTACGAAAGCTGTGTAAACTAACTTGTTAATGTGAAAAAAATCAACAGATGTCTCTAGCAGAGATCATAGTTATACCAATATGTGAAAGGTTCTTGGTACGAATATAGGTATTTCAGAATTTGATAATGTGTAGATGTTCTTACGATGGGTGAGCATTGCGTTGTGTAGAGTGATCACTTACGCCAGCTCACACAGGTTGTAAGCCATGAGCCATCGTATAAGAGACTTCCATCCACTTTTCTCATATATAAATTAGCTTCGTTTCTGTGAGAATTCTATAATTTATCCTTAATTAATCAATCATCCTTCTGGGGACAAAACCTAGTAACTGTGCTCTTAGAGCATACTTTCATATGAAAATATTGTTTAAAAATTTAAATCATTTTCGATAGGCAGATAGGATGGTACCTACATTATACCTGTACCATGTACCTCCACGTAGATCCCTCGAGATTAGAATTTCCAATCTCGCGGGATCCCTACGGATTGGGATCCCGAATACTTTTGTGTTTTTTGTTTTGTTTATAGAGCTGAATAGCAATTAACGACAACGCCTTGCATTTTTATATCAGCAATTTTAATAAAATCATTATAAATCATTGCATTAAAATTTTAGTGGGCGTTTTTCCAAGCATCAATCAGTCAATGTGGTATCAACCACTACCAACTAGTAGTGGTTTTTATTACTCTTTTAGGTTGATGTAATACAGCAAAAATTATTCAAAGCTACTTGTATTATTTCAATGTGACATGAACAAAAGTTTTAAGTACTTTCTAAAAACTCTATAGACATGCACAATTAAACATGCAAAACATAAAAAATGCTGATCAATCCCGACAATCCTGTCCGATTTTTCGGTTCGGGATTGATCTCGTAAAATGCCTCGAGATCTCGCGGGATCGGGAGTGCATTCCCTAGTGCAGACCAACATGTCACCCAAACCGAGACACGTTGTGGCGTGTTAATTTTGACATTCATATCATTGGTTCGCCATCAGCTGAAAGGCATTGACCATTCTGTAAACAAAGTTTTGATTAAGGATAGAATTGCCCAATATTTTTACACCGTTGTACTGCTATCAGGGAATTATTGAATGACGGAGAACAACACCTTAAGGTTTTACGATTATTTCAATTTTCAGATACCTGAGAAGTCTAGAATGTTTATTGTGTAATAAACTGCACAAATTAAAAAAAAACTAACCCATAAAAACCAAGTTTTTATTATACTCCCTTCCTCATTTACTAGTAGAAACTGGTTTGGCGCCCTACGCGTTGGGCTTCGGTTGGGCGACGCTACGAAAAGGGGTAATAAAAAATTTCCAAAAATCCAAAATTATAGTATAATCAGGTTCCGTGTCCTCCAGATGCGTCGGAATCTCCATACAACTTACTGAGTTGAATGAAAAAACATTAAAAATTTGTAGAATCCAAAATTATACTATAATTATTAATTTTTTTAACGAAAATTTGATAGATCTTCTTCATCGTTACCACGAGTCTGCTTGCAAAGTTTCAGCTCGATTGGATCAGGGGAAAAGGGTTAAAAATCGATCCAAAGTTTTTGCGTCAAACAGACAGACGCCACGAGTTATATAAAGGGAGTAAAAATCTAGTATTCTGTGCGAGAAGAGCGTTCGTTCACGATATGATATGTTTGATACTCATGATATGTATTACACTGCTTATCGATTATTGTCTTTCGTTCTCGTAGCAAAATCCTCAAAGTAACTCCTGGGCTCTTTGGACTTTCTCTCTTTATTTAAGATGACCGTTTATTATAGCTTGCCCAACGTAAATTGGCGTGCGGCAACTTTGGAACTAAAACCCGTCCCTCCCGCACCCGGCGGTAACCCCTCGCCCTGTCATTCAGTTCAATTTCTTATTTGCTCGGGAGTTGTGACATCTTGATTACCAATATACACTGAATTATTATGTCCAATACATCCAAAACAGTCCGGGATGGTGCAAAAACAATTGCCAATGAAGTATTAAAGTTTTGCGAAGCTGAAAAAGCAAATAATGGACCGATATTACTGTCTGACAGTTTGAAAGATAGAACGGTTTACTGCTCGGTTTCTTTAGTGCTGCCCGACCAAATTTCTATTTAAGGCTCCGACACCGGTCACCGGACATTCTGTACATTATATATTGCGTAATAAATTTACACCCTGGCAACTTATGTTACGCGACAGGGACGCCCTCCCTCGCACGCCAATTTATACTGGCACGTCTATATATACAAATATGATCAATGCAGTCGTATTGTTTATTGAATGTTTCTACATTCGCAGTAAAATATTTGCTGCGTCTTTAATTTAGTTCAAATAGGAGTGTACCACGCTTTTCTCCCTCGGGTTTTAAAATCCAATCGACGGGGCGGGAACAGAGTAATGGTTTCTTGATTCTAATTTAATCAGCAGCCCGCCCAGTAATGAGGTCAACCTGCCCCCTGCGGGCGCGGGACAGCGGGGGCCCTCCATATTGTTTTACTGATGAGGCAGCCATACACAATCCCGCCACCCTTATTCTGACGGGGTACCTATATCACTATTTGCTTTGCTTTTCCATTTATCAAGTCTAGAGATTCATAGTAGCGTCTCTTGCCTAGGGTTGTCAACTTTTTTTACAAGAAATAAAGTATATTTAGGTCTGAGAAGAATATTAAACAGTATTTTAGAAAAATGAACAGTATTTTATTTATTTAATGTTTTAAATACATATTTTTAGAGCTTCTAGCACAATTTATTAATTTACACACTTTTTTAAAAACTTCATACGCCTCACCACAATTATCACTAAAATTTAAATAAATGAGGAGCTCATTTTTTATTAAATTAATATTTGCTCTATTTCTACTATCTATCTATATCTATTGCATGAGGTGGCAGGAACAGAAATGAGACAATTTTAGTAATATTTTTAAATTCTTTTGAGGTGTTAACTAATAAATGGCTCCACTTTTGCCCAATACTCATTTCAAGAAAATCTTTGTCTTCTGATACTTTTTCATAAATTACATTGAAATTTATTAATTCTGAATATAAATCATCCATACCAATATTTCTGTGAGCGTCTAAGTCTGAAATTTGTGGTGTTACGAATTTTGATGCTGAAAACAGTATTTTGTATACTTTATTTTTGTTCAACTGTATAGTTGGCAACCTTACTCTTGCCGGCTCTTGGGGGGTCAATAGTCCTTCTAATTTTTGGTGCAAAGAATTGATTTTATGATTTGTTTGTGTACATGGTAAATTGGTCCCTTGTGCTTTTACAAGGGACCACTCTAGGAAGTAACTTAAGTGTCGCCTTTTCTGAGCTGGATCTTCATAAAAAACCTCAACACCACAAACACAAACTTATGATAAGCATTATATTGAAACGTGAATAAAAGTGTTACGAAGTTGACGTTTTAACATTTAAAATCAATCTCTGTAAAATGTTAATTACTTATATAATATTTTAGACACGTTTAAGTAATAGATACCAATGAAGGAAAATGCTGGAAGATGCCAAAAACAAAATTGTAGAGTTAAAAGTGTTGATGACGGTAATGACTATATTTATGTCAGGTTAGTTATTATTTACAGTTAAATTGATAACTATCTACCTGCAGTAGGTACGGTAGCACTATGCTATTCCAGTTTCCAATATCTGACAATATATTTGTTTACTTTCTATTTTAAAAATGTTATATATCCATACTATAAAAAATATTGATACATCACTTAAATAAAATATATCAATGTGTGTAGCCTGTACACATACATTGGAATTTTATATACGTATATAAAATTAATAAGAAGTTGGCGTTTTATAAAAAGTACGCTCACGAAGCTAAATGTTTTAAGTAAAGATAAAGAATTTAAGAGATTAAGGTGCCAGATTAGTTGTGGTTGTACGAGAGAATGAAGATGCATTGTCACGGGCTCGACAGCTAAAGAAATTTCCCCCTCGCTCTTATAAACAAAGTATATAAATGAACGAGGATGAAGCGAAAGAAACTCCTGTCACCACTATCCTGTATACAATCTCGGTAATATTAAAATATTTCTGCTTTTACAGCATATCGCATACGAGTAGGTACGTGTGATCTAATGTAAATTCAAATATACATATACTTAGGTACCTGTTGCGAAAATACTGATGTGATATTGTGAGGATTCATCATTGGACTATACTCGTACATATATAAACAGACGGATATATATTCAAAATTAACATTAAAAGTTTCATTCCAAGCCATGCATTTAGACAACAAGAAAAAAACTAATAAAAAAGTATTTTAATTAATTAGCTTTTCGTGTCACTTTCATTCATTAATTAAATTCGAATGACTTTATAAATGGAATTAAGGGTTGAGTGAGATATTAAAAAAAATACCATGTTACGGTCCATTGTAATGAGATGACAGATGGATGCAACTGAAGCCGCACTCTGCATCTAGTCATTAGTTTCGTTTCTGTACGGATTCCCCGATGGCTTCGTAAATCGTTCACTCACACAGATACCGGGTACGCACTATGCCAAGTAAATGTTTTCAGGACTAAAGAATTTCAAATAATGAAAAAGGTAGAATTACATAAACCTACTTTGAGTGTGCTAGTTTAGCTGGTTATGGCACCGACACGTATGAATATTCTTCAGTTCGCCGGTTTGTCCATCTGAACAGAATGGAAAAATTCCATGATTACCAAAATACAAAGCCATTTTGTATGTATATTGGTAATCATTGATTTATTCCAATATACAAAATTTACCAATATTAAAAGCCGTTGTGGACGCAATAGGCGTAAATGTCTAGATATTAAATTTATTTAGATATTAATTTATTAAATAATAATGCGGATGTCCTGATTTACTGTCAAGTATTGATTTCAACGTATCATTCCATCGTTTCAGACATGTAAACATATTTTTTATTCATTTTAGCTTCAAGTATTGATTTCAACGTATTATTCCATCGTTTCAGACATGTAAACACATTTTTTATTCATTTTAGCTTCAACTTGAATTAATAAAAAATAAATAAAAGTGACAGACATTTAATAAATGAATTAAAACTTTGATAATTCAGGAAGATAAATGATAAAAGAGGAATAACGAGAGAATTGGGATGACTAAACAAGTGTATCAAAAAAAAATTGAAGACATGGTTTTTTATACACTTTCTTTGCACACATTCGTAATCAATTTTTTAACATCACTCATGCACGATTCAAATTTTAAAACAAATTTTTGAACGGCATGTTCTTCAGCTGTTTTGTGGCTCTCGATTATTAATTAAATATGAGTGACGTGATTATTAATTTTAATCGAAATAATGGGCAAATAATGTTGAAAATGATTTAATAATGTAAAGTCATCCACTTTACGTAAATGTTGAAAGTTTCAGAACTCTGGCCAGTAGGGAAGTTAGTGAAAAATCAATTATAAGATTCCACCACGACAAACAAACAGACAATGACAGTTAAATAAAAGCACGTAAAAAAGCAGCATCTGAGCATACTTACACCGAGCACACGCACCAGCATTACAATAATTGTAAGAAAGTATGTTCCGGTTTGTGTTTTCCGGGTATTTCGTCGTGTTTCTACAACCTTTCTGGCCGACTCAACGCCGACGTTTCGAATCTACTGCAATGGGTTACGAAACGTCGTCGAAACGCGATAAAACACCCCAGAAAACACCAACCAGAAGATTTTGAAAGCCCATAAAAATCTAAGTGATAATGTCAGTATGAATCCGAATAAAAATGACCGGCGATCTGCCTTCTACAGCTTCATCAATGACGTGGGATCTTTCTAAGCAAACGTCTGCGATCTGTCCTTTTCCAGTTTGCGACTGCTTGCGCATCCCACGGCAGGATGGTTGGCTCTTCCAACACTTTTGTCCAATATTTTTGGCGTGCAGCTCGTGCCGGTTGGAGTAAGATGACATCCCGCGACGCCTGCGCGCAGTTGTCCCGCACGGGGGGGGGGAGGCTTAGCGCGGTAAGCCCGGGAAGCAATAAAATGGTAATTCCCGAGGGGAAGGCGGGATCAGCGGCCCTCCAGACCGGGTTTAATTGACTCAATATTAAAAACACAAACACTTCACAATCAATTTCGGTGACGCTCTCCATATTTCATTTTTGTTCGTTTAGAGTAGGACTTGCGCCGTAACACACAGGACTGAAACATTTATTTAATTTTAAAGCCCTTAAAAGTAATGTCACGTGTCACGTGGCTGCAGGAGGAATTAATGAAAACGCTGGGATTTAATACAGGATTTATTAAATACTGAATAATTAATTAAACTAACGTACAGGGTCACTTATCGCTATTAAATGTAACGCTATTCCTTAAATTAAACTGTTTCGTAATTTATCACTTGTAAATAGACACTTTATATTCGCTTTAACACCTTATTCACTGTTCACTAAAACATTTCATCGAGTTCCGCACTTATTACTATTCGCTTCAGTTTATCTCGCTGCGTAAGAACTTTCAAGTATCGCTGTCCCGTGGCTACTTTGGCTTCTGTTATCGCCTGTCAACCGCGTTCGGAAAACAACTCCCCGGTTACTCCCGCGTGTCGTATTTATACGGCTAATGCTGTTATCCAGACGTTTCCAGTGTTTACTAGAAAGTAGTCGTACTTTCCAGATTTTGCTGGAAAGTTGCAGACTTCACTCGAAAGTCGGAGGTGATTACAGATCCTTCCGTAGTATTGTGCCAACTTCAAACAACTTCACGTCACTTTGACAGAAGTGCGTGATTATTTTTTTAGCCTCGTTACAGTATGTAGGTATGTTAAGATTTTCTTACTTCCATGTACTAGTAAAGTATGCACGAAAATTCATAACGAGCATTCTGCAGGTTGCAAATTATATGTAATAATCTACGATGTTTATAACATAAGCACACTATACTTTACATTTAAGATCATGAATCTCATCCTTAGAAGTGATTTTCACAGCTAAAATTTCGACGAACTTTGTTTTGGTATTACCGATGAATTTTTATTTATTTTAAAATATATATTCTGAAATTATTGCAGACGTGAGATCCCGTCTATTTTTACTTCCTTTCTTTTAACTCGTGGCGTCTGCTTGCTTGCCGGCTTGCCGGGTGAACAAACTTTGGATCAATTTTTAACCCTTTTCCCGTGATCCAATCGAGTTGAAACTTGGCAAGTAGACTCGTGGCGATGATCAAAAAGATCTATCAAATTTTCGTTAAAAAAAGTAATTATAGTATAATTTCGGATTTTTAGAAATTTTATTGGTTTTTTCAAATTGGAATTATTAGAAAAGTTTTATTACGGCGGCCCGATAACGTCGCGGAATATTTTCTAAATTTGAATCACTCCGTCGGTATTCATAATAGGTACTTCACTACGAATATCGAAAATCTAAATTGCTGACAAATGTTTTTAGAATTTAATCTTCAAAGCATGAAGTGTCTTATTAAAGCTCAAAACATCTGTGATTTTAAAAATATATTAAATTACGTTAAGTTTAGTGTTACGTTATATGTTTTAATTCGTCTTTAATTGTTGTTATATTTTACAAAGAAAGGGAGTATAATTAAAATTTGGTTTTTATGGGTTACTTTTTTTATATTGAATAGAAAATACTGTTTACACTGGAGATAAACGACTTGATCAGTTTGCATTTTTTTTCTATATTTTTTTACTATTTCTGTCTATCTGTAGTTATATATCGAATATTGAAAATTCATCGCTTTGATACAAGACAAATAAAATTATTAAAAACTTGCAAAAAAATCTTTTTCAAAATTCTGCACAGTATTTTAATTTTATTTAACTTGCATCAAAGCGAATAAATTATTAATATTCGATATAGGTTACTTTCACAACACTTCAACGTTCTACAGAAGACATGTGAAATTTTTTGAAAAAAAATACAAATTTTATGTCCTTATATGCTTAACGATTTACATTTAACGTAAAGAATATTTTCGATTCAAAATTGAATGAAGACTCTCAAGAAGTTTTTGCTACTAGTTATGATACATCTTTATATACATAGTTCAACACTTTTCTACATACTTCCACGTATCAGATCAAAGATTACAAAACGCCTGTGGAAGACAAAATGAGTAACGCGTGTGTTCTACAGATTGCAAACGCGAATAAAACGCGAACGCGAAAAAAAGCCGTTGGTGATTATTTCTAACTTTACCGGAGAGCAAAATATCGTTCTGTCAATGTTTCTTTTATTATTAAACGATTTCTATATTTGTTAATTCAAAATGCATATGGAAATCGTTTAATAATAAAATAAATATTTACATTAAAAAATATATTGATTGTATTATTTGTATATATCTACTTCTTTTATTTGAAATTACAATAACATGTTTTAGAATCCATCGGTGTTGTATAACTGTCAAAATATCAGAATGAAATGTCTTTTGTTTCTTGTTTTTCTAAATTAAAGTAACAATATTTAAAAATAATTTTTTAAATAATTTAGAAAAACAAGAAGCAAAAGGCATTTCATTCTGATATTTTGACAGTTTTACAACATTTTGACAATGGAAAGGTTTTTCTGAAACATGTTGGTGTAATTAATCAAATAAAAGAAGTAGATAAAAAAATATTGACAAAACATTATTTTGTATAAATACTGTAAAGTTCGAAATAATCATTAACGCCCTTTTGGCTTTCAACCCCCAATATGTACTTTATAAGATAAGGCTATTTCTGAAATTGTTTTTTAATATTTACAAAGATATCTTTCAAAACAATTAAATTTTGGATAAACGATTGACTCTCGGGTTAGCTCGTATAAGCAGGTAGGAGTTATGTATATGGATACTGGTTCTGTGTATATTACACAGTCAAAGGAAGTGAACACAGAGGAATGTGACGTAATCATTATAACCTAGAACTTTACGACCGATGAATGGCGAGCCGAAAGCAACAAAATTTTAAAAATTTGGGTGGCACGGATGGTTAGACGAATGAAAGACCCCAAAAATGGCTGCTCAATAATAAATCTGAAGGAAAATGAAGAATATTTAGACTCAAAATGATATTATAAGGTAGCAGAAATATATAAATAAAGATCTGCGCGTACTTGGCAAAAATCAATCAGTGCAGAAGTCAGAAAAGATAACTAGGTGAGAAACACGAGAAAGCCACGACTAGGGAATGCAATCCCGAGTCGGGATTGTCCTTTCGGGATCCCTCGAGATTAGAATTTCCAATCCCGCGGGATCCCGAATATTTTTGAGTTTTTTAGCAATTAACGACAATGCCTTGCATTTTTGTATCAGCAATTTAAATGAAATGTTCATTATTAATCATTGCATTAAAGTTTTTGTAGGCGTTTTTCCAAGCATCAATCAGTCAATGCAGTAGAGTAAAAACTAATAACTAGTAGTAGTTTTTATTACTATGTTAGGTTGATAAAATACAGCAAATATTATTCAAAGCTATTTTAATTATTTGAATGTGACATGACATAAGTTTTAAGTACCTACTTACTTAAAGCTCTATAAACATACACAATTAAACATACAAAACTTAAAAATGCTCATCAATCCCGATAATCTCGTCCGATTTTTCGGTTCGGGATTGATCTCGTAAAATGCCGCGAGATCTCGCGGGATCGGGATTGCATTCCCTAGCCATGACCCATCGATCCATTCCAGGTTGTCGAGGAAGGAGTGATGACGATTTTTTATTTTATTTTTTAATTAATACCATCATATCACAAATATGCTTGAAAAAATCACACAGATGTATGTGACGTCACCGGAAATCGTAATCAGAACGCCTAGCACTAGACACCGGTGTTATGTATATTGTACAACGAAGGCCGTCTATGATAATACATTCCTTTCGACGGCATCGAAGAAAATATTTAAAATTAAAGTGAAATAAAAAATGCAAACACAAGAGAAATAAATATGTTATGAATGAAAGGCGCGTGCAGTGACAACAAGAAGCATCACTTTTTCCTAAGCATGTATTTTAAAATG
Organism: Agrypnia vestita; assembly: GCA_016648135.1. Classification (NCBI taxonomy): domain Eukaryota; kingdom Metazoa; phylum Arthropoda; class Insecta; order Trichoptera; family Phryganeidae; genus Agrypnia; species Agrypnia vestita. The sequence goes on from JADDOH010017979.1 coordinate 41,561, forward strand.
AAATGGAAATTATAGATATATCTATATAATATTTCTATCTATTATAGATATATCTATATAATATCTATATAATATTTCTAATAAATAACTTATTATTCAGATTTTAATATTTCATAATATTCTGCCGGAAAAATATTTTTTTCCAAATATATATTTAAATAAAAGTCAAGCTTCTTGTTTTCACTGCACGCCCCGGGTGTTCGCCTATCGAATCCTAAATGAGAAAACAATAATTAAAGGCATTGAACACAATACACAGTTTGTAATTAATTGAGTTAGTTAGTCAATGTTATTCTTTTTGTATTTTTTATACAACACTTTTATCCACTAATAATCATGTGTTTTACATACACCCTTCATTCAATTTATATTATTTTATTCTGTGACCAAATGAAAGGTTGTCGCGTGAGAAAAGGAACCATTACAAAATTATGATACAAAAATATTTCCATGGCAACAAGTAGGCATTGATTTGATGCGTTTTGAGAACAAAGTCTATTTAATTGTATTATTCAAAGTTTATAGAAATCGCTTTACTGGAAAATGATTCCACACCTAAAAGTGTAATTACTCCCTTTATAATTAACTCGTGGCGTCTGTTTAATTGATTGTTTGTCTGACAAAAAACTTTGGATTGATTTTTAACCTTTTTCCCATGATAACTGAAACTTTGCAAGTAGACTCATGGCGACGATCAAAAAGATCTATCAAAGTTTCGTTAAAAAGATAAATAATTATAGTATAATTTTGGATTTTTAGAAAATTTAATTGATTTTTTAAAATTGGAAACCATACAAATGTTTGATTACTACCAACAGCGGTCTGAAGACATCACGGAATATTTAAAATTTGATTTACTCCTTCGGTATATGTAATAGGTACTTCACTACGAATTTCGAAAATTTATGACAATTGGTTCACTGATGACAGCAAAATTCACAAATATATCAAAATCTTGATTAAATTGACTGACAAATGTTTTTAGAATTCAATCTTCATAGCATGAAGTGTCTTATCAAAGCTCAAAACAACTGACATTTTAGAAATATATTAAATTCCTGTAAGTTAAGTGTTATGTTGTATGTTTTAATTCGTCTTTAATTGTTGTTTAATTTTACAAGGGAGTATAATAAAAACTTGGTTTTTATGGGTCACTTTTTATATTACATCTAAAATCCATCTTTGAACGACATGGTTATGTAAAACTCGAAACGGTTATGTAACCACAGGTGCAAATTATTTCTTACTTGCGCGTCGTCCGACCTGCGACAGTTCCGCTTCAGCGCCGGTCCCGTGCAGACTCCGCGGTGGTGGGAGGGGCGCGGGGTGGCGCACCGGACGTGCGGCGCCGCCGGAACTTCCGACTCGTCACTAGCGCGCTCCCCGCCGACCGGAAACCTCCTGCACCGCCGGCCTGTCCCGAGACGCCGGACCGCTGTCAAAACTTTAAAAAGATCGGACACTTTTCTCTAAATCGCTTAAAAATGTGCAGTGCTGTGCTTGTTTAAAAAAGTATAAATAAAAGTGATATTGTCGTGCGGTGGTTTGATTTTTTTTTATCGTTAATTCGATTGGTGTCGTCGTCTGGTGAATAATTGCGGGAAGATTGAAGTCGGGCGGGGGCATGCGGGAGCGCTGAGCGGCGCGTGGCGGTGGGCGGGCATGCAGCTGGGCGCCGACAGCAGCGGGCGGCTGTGGCTGGCCGCGCGCCGCCTGCACCCCGCGCCGCACCTCTACGGGAACCGCCCCCCGCAGCTCTACGGTAACCGCCCACTCTTCCCGCCGCCGCTCCTGCCGGCCTGGTACCTGACCAACTGATAGGGACGTTTTCTTGAGGAAAAATTGCGTCACTCGCGTCAAAAATGTGGCGGGCCTTATTTATCTTATTATTATTGGTCTTATTTATAATTTTAATATACACAAGGACTTAGAACGTTGTTAATTAATACAATACAGAACAAATTGCGTCACTCGCTTCAAAAATGTGGCAGGCTATTTTTTCGTATCTTAGGTTGTGTCTTATTTGTAATTCTAATGTACACAAGGACTTAGAACGTTGTTTTAAATACAATACACGAAAATAGGATAATCAAAATATAATTTAAACCTAGTTTTCTAACTTAACTTAACTTAACTCGATAGTCTTTCATTACTTTAGATACGCACTTAAGGCATTTTATACAAAATTGACAGAATCCTTTCGTTTTTCGATTCCTTGATATCCATTCTTTCAAAACTCGGTGTCCATTTCTTATTTGTGTAATTTAAATGAAAATGGCAAAGACGTATCAGTCTTTTCTGATTTGTGTCTTCTGGGATATTTATTATGCAGTATTATAACGACCTTTCTGGCCGATACGATAATTCTGAGTGGCCGTGAAAACCTAAGAACATTCTTAACGTATCAGTCTATTTTTCTAAATTCTTGTTAATATACTTGGAGTGAAGTATCAAATTTAAGAAGAAAAGGAATTTTAAAAAAATCCCCCGTTGTACTCCGAATCAAAAACATAATTATGAAATAATGTTGTATTTCAAAGAAAATTAATACTTGGTTCCTATATAAAGATTTTTTTTTCTTCACTTTGTTTGAGATATTGCGATACACACTGTATTTTTATTAATATTCAAAATTTCGTAGGCCAGCACAAATAAAATAAATTTATACGTTATTAAATCAAGTCATACGTAATCATAAGTCTGAAAGGATTTTATTATGTTCCTATGTTTCCTCCATCGAAATCAGATTATAAAATAAAATAAATTTATACGTTATTAAATCAAGTCATACGTAATCATAAGTCTGAAAGGATTTTATTATGTTCCTATGTTTCCTCCATCGAAATCAGATTATAAAATAAAATAAATTTATACGTTATTAAATCAAGTCATACGTAATCATAAGTCTGAAAGGATTTTATTATGTTCCTATGTTTCCTCCATCGAAATCAGATTATAAAATAATATGAGGTAATAATTAATTAAATCATAAACAAATCAGTATGACAAAAACATTTTTGTATACTGATATAATTAAAAATCACACTGAAAACTTCATCAATCACAGCTTGTATCGATAAGCAAAAAATACGGTATAGAAATAGCAAATGTGAACTGAATTTTCATGTAACTTTGAAACAATTATAACACATTGAAATAAGTCATCTATTATTAATTATTTTAATGTGTTGTTAAGATATTGTAAATAGTCAGATTAAAACAGTGTAGTTTCGTAGATTTTGTCAGATTTTTGAAATCTTGAACAATCACGAAGGTACGGTGCTAAATAAGGGGATTATTTAATAATGAAATATTTTATAGTTAATTTATTTTTATATTGTGATATATTTTCCTTGGGTGGTAAAAATCACACTTGTTATTTCCTATTTAGGTGATCATTTCAACATTTGTAAACATAATATAATAATTTTTGCATTCCCGAAAAGTTGCTTTAATTTATTTACATCCAGTTGGATTGACAGCAAAAACATTGTACTTATTTGATTTTAAAAAATCCTTATTTTTTTGTGTGGTTTGAAAAATCAATTTAATTATACACGAAAAATCCCACACTTTTCGTCAGATTTAGCTAAAAATTTCTCGCAGATAATCACAGATATCGTCTTATTATCTTCTAATAAATAGTTCTTTTGAATAAGTCAGCACACTAATAATGTTGGTTACTTTTGATGATGATGATAAACTGAACCTATAGATCCATTATTTATTAAATACTAATCGCACTACGTTCAAACACTTTAGTGTTTTAAATATACAATACACATAAATGTACGTGTAAAATATACTTAAAAGCAAAAATACATGTTACTAGAGCATGCCAAAGACACTTGTAATTGGGATAATGGGCATAGTCTTCATTTATAATGTTTTATTATTAGATTATAATGTACCTATTATCCTGTTAGTGTCTCTAAGAAATATAAAAAAAAATAATAAAATAGAAATGACCAGATAAACCGGATTGTAACTGCAGTAATTGATTCTGTGACTGACAATTTCAATATTGATTGGTACCTGACTAAGATTATTCGTATTTCGGCGAGCAACCTCTGATAGAAACCAAATCTCAAATCTTTAAATCATAGTTTACAATCGTCGTTATAGTGAACTCCAATCACAACCACAGTTTATCTCACCACTAATAAAATCCTTAGAAAAACCTGTCAGCCAGGATAGGCCAAACAGCTTTCATTTTCTGTAGCCAGGATTGGCCTGGATAAAACGCGTTTAGAGCAATATTAGCATTGTTCTTTGATCTACGCGTGTTTAACATCACTGGAAGATCATTAGGCACTAGTAACACGAAGATTTTTAACAAATCAGATGACTCACTCTGACGTAATTTTTTATTACTGCCCATTCATTAAGTCGAGGCACGCAAAACATATTTTAAATAATTAAGCTTTGATCTTCATTGACGCCGACTAATGTCGGATCGTTACCACTTTTGAAATATCTACACTTATACGTAAGTAATACATTGGAATATATTGCTGCCATATAAAATACACAACTATAAAAAAAATAAAAAATTATGACCACATGGCGGAGTCTTTCGGACATTAAAAACGAATCCATACTTGAAGAAAAATGCATAAAATTTTCATTAATCGATGCAAGATTGAAGAAGAGGTGCACAAACCAAAATACGAGTATGCTATAATTTACGATTGTTTTATTTGCGTTCTTCAATTATTTAACAATGAAGTAATTTCACTATTTAAATGATGATTTATGCTAGAGTAAATATACCTAGAAATGCTGCGAACCGTCAAGAAAATAAAGTTTGAGTGTCTCGAATATAGGTATGAGATGACCAAAATACAGTCTAAACCAACTCATCGTCTAGGGGAAAATAAGTAGGTAGTGAAGAAGCGTAGAAAGACGCCGCATCTAATGGCAGAGTAACTTGAGGATTGGCATAGATAAATGTAACTGGACTGCATTGTTCTGTGCCACGGTAAATAATGGGTAAATAACCCTGAATAGTGATGGCACCATAAGAAGAAGAAGGATACATATTTTACAATACAAAAATTAAAACTGAATTCAATGACAGGTACCAAAAAATCATAGAATATATATTATATATTGATATCACAGAACCAGGGTCGATGTGCTAGTGTAAAAATGACGCAAATTAAAAATTCCCTGCTTCATGGTAAAGTCATGTGTAATAACTTCAATAACAAGTCAACATAACAATGCACTCTATTTAAAGTAGATATTGTACATATTAGGACCCGCGATGTTATAAAACTTTTTGTATTTATAATAAGGTTTAAAGTGTACCTACTTCATTTTACGTTTCATAGTCAAAGTGGTTATGAAAAGGGAATGCAATGCCGAGTCGGGATTGCCCTTTCGGGATCCCTCGAGATTAGAATTTCCCTACGAATCGGAATCCGAATACTTTTGTGTTTTTTTTGTTTATAGAACTGAAATAGCAATAAACGATAATACCTTGCATTTTTATATCAGCAATTTTAATAAAATGTTCATTATTAATCAATGCATTAAAGTTTTTGTAGGCGTTTTTCCAAGCATCAATCAGTCAATGTAGAAGAGTAAAAACTACTAATTAGTAGTAGTTTTTATTACTATGTTAGATTGATAAAATTCAGGAAATATTATTCAAAGCTATTTTCATTATTTCAACATAAGTTTTAAGTACTGGCTATAAGTTCTATAGACATATACAATTAAACATACAAAACATAAAAAATGCTGATCAATCCCGATAATCCCGATAATCTCGTCCGATTTCTCGGTTCGGGATTGATCTCGTAAAATGCCTCGAGATCTCGCGGGATCCTGATCTCGCAAGATCGGGATTGTACTCCCTAGTTACGACCTCTGGGGATTCTAAGGCAACAATAAATCAATATGTATTAATATGTATACAACCAGATGTGCTAAAAATACTCTACATTCGGCACCGCGATCTCTCCAAGTATTGAAATATTTAGTAATATTAATTTAAACTCGTTTACAAATTTCAGCTTCCATAAAAAAGTAACCCATAAAAACCAAGTTTTTATTATACCCCCTTTCTTTGTAAAATATAACAACAATTAAAGACGAATTAAAACACATAACATAACACTAAACTTACACTAATTTAATATATTTCTAAAATGTCAGACGTTTTGAGCTTTGATAAGACACTTCACGCTTTGAAGATTAAATTCTAAAAACATTTGTCAGTCAATTTAGATTTCCGAAATTCGTAGTGAAGTACCTATTATGTATGCCGACGGAGTAATTCAAATTTAGAAAATATTCCGCGATGTTATCGGGCCGCCGCGCCGTAATCAAACTTTTCTAATGATTCCAATTTGAAAAAAAACAATAAAATTTCTAAAAATCCGAAATTATACTATAATTATTAATTTTTTTAACGAAAATTTGATAGATCGTCTTGATCGTCGCCACGAATCTACTTGCCATGTTTCAGCTCGATTGGATCACGGGAAAAGGGTTAAAAGTCGATCCAAAGTTTTTTCACCAACGTAAAAGAAATCTACGCATCTCTAACCTACTATCGGAAGCATTCCTAGCGTGGGGCCACCCACCAGCGTCCAGCATGAGTCAGGCCCCCGTTACCGGCTTCTCAGGCCTCTGGTTCTGATCTTCCCATGCGGTCCGGTCTGACGAGGAAGTGAGACGCTCGACATTCCTGGGGAGGCCGCGTCACGTCGCGTGATCTGAGCATTCTCCGCATTCCGCCACGAGATGGCGGCTGAAATTACGCGGCCGGCCCGAGATCTGCGCCCAATTACGGCGCACTCGCACGGGGAAAATAATTCGCCATTTATTTCATAATTAGTTTCAGCGTTTTCCTCGACGATAATTTCTCCGTCACACTTAGCACCACTTGCGGACGTTGAGTCATTCATTTAATTTGCTTGAAAACGTGTTTGTAGATTGTATCAAGTGGTACCAGCATCGATATTTACCTACCCCCTGAAACAACTCTTAAATAACATGTTACGCTTTGAAATATCCTCTAAGTCAGGGTTTCCCAAACTATGGGTCGCGACCCACTGGTGGATCGCGAGCGAATATTAGGTGGGTCGTAGTCACAATACCGCGCAACACATCTTGTCCGGGTCATGTCTAGGGATGGGCGTTGAATGGACGGACTAGTTGAAATCAACCGTTGACGTTGCATCGACGCGTCGACGGTTTACGTTTATCGCATGGACTAGTTGAATTCGTAGACGGTGGCCGGCGGACGTCGTGGACGGTGGACGATTCGAAATTCAACGTAATGCAAAGCAACGAGCGAGAGCAAGACAAAACGTCTCCGTTTATTTCTCTCTCAACTCTCGCTGTCGACTTGTAGACGCCATAGACGGCTCGACGGGTAATTTCATTTCAACTCTAAAGTACACGACCATAGAGTGCAGATCTGTGTACACGAACTATGACAGAGATTTGAAATTTGAATGCATGCGTAGGGAGAGATAGGCTTAATAAGCTATTATCTATTATTTTTTGATTTTTTGCGATGTGCACGTGCGACGTTTCGGTGAAATCCCAATTTTACGCTGTATAAAATAAAACAATTCTGTTTAATTATTTTATTTTTTATTGAACTATTTTTAATTAACAGTCAATTTTTCTAAAATCAATATTTTATTCGATCGATCTCGACTTCTAATATCTACCTGAAAAGGGATGGTAAAATTTAATTATTGTGTTATTTCGTAACTTTTCAACTTTAGCACATAAATGATAAACAAACTTGTAGGGAATAAAATTTTCTATACCTAACTATGGTCCTTATTCAGAAGTCCAACATTAATTATTATATATGTAATATAATCTTGAATTTAGGTTTAATTAATTTTTATTAAAAATTCCCTATTTTCAACTTTATAGATAAAAAAATAAATCTATTATAATTTTGTTTACACCACTTTTAATTGGTTTCTTATATGTTTCGGGAACAATGTTCCTTTTCTCAGATTGAGCCTTAAACTAAAGTTGACAAATAATACAGATATATTTATTTATTAATGTCACCATAAAGTGAAAGCCTGACTTTGAAAGATGTATTCTTCAATAAATTTCTAGATACATCTCAAATGTAAAGTATTTTTAAATTACATGTAAAGGTTTTTATTATTTTATTATTATAACACACATTACTGCTTTGTACTTAATATTTTTAATTTTTATATTCATATTTTAATGCTTATACCCGATACTTTCACTGCTTATATATGTAGTTTATATTTATATTTTACTGCTTACACCTGATATTGTTGTGTATACCTACTTCTTTCTTTATTATATATAGAAAGAAGTATATAAAACAATATGTAAAAGCCTATAATGTGCGTAAACAAATAAATAATAAAATATTTCTTTTTACATATAAGCACAAGTAGCGGTTTTACTTTCCCCGAAACTATATTCCTTCGAACTTCTTTAAATTTTAAAAATTAACGTAATAAAAATAGCCAATGGTTGAGCCGTCGAGCAGCGTCGCGTCGAACCGTAGACAGTTGACCATCGTCCCGATGTTTAGATAGAACGTCCGCGACGTCCGCGAAATGAAGTTGACGCATCAACTAGTTGACGAATTCAACTAGTTGATCGTTTCGTCGATGGACGGACGTGGACGGTCTCGTTTCGTCGACAGTAAATACGTCGACGACCCATCCCTAGTCATGTCATGTTTATTGTAGAAAACGAAGTGTAACCAGATGTCAATGTAGTGTCTGCATTGTCACTCATTTAACAGAGTTAAAAAATAACTTTAACGCTTACTTCGAAGAAGGGATCAAAAAGTTCGACAGGATAAACTGTATTTGTAATTCATTTTAAGACAACATACCATCTGAAATGTCAACAAAAGCAAGTAAAGATCTTATTAATTTATTGAAAGAAACATCGCTGAAAAATACTTTTATTTGCTGACATTTATCCCTGCTTGTCTGACGAAGACACGAAAGTTCTCCCCCCCTTCGCCACCTCATACTTATGTGAAGTGGGATTTTCTGCATGGTTTCTATTGAGACTAAATACATAAATAAATTGGATGCATCGAATTCACCGCGATTAAAAGTGATTAAAATTGAAGTCGACGTTAATGCTGTTATGACAAGAAATAGGCAACAAATGCATTCTTCCCATTAAAATATCACATATTGATATTTTTCGTAATGAAAAATTTCGATTATATTTGGACGTTTTTCTTAATTGAACAGTCGTTCGCATAGTTACAATATGTATTGGGACTATGTGAGACAGGAGGTGGGTCCCGAAAATTGTTTTTTTTTTTGGCGGGTCGCGGTCCTGTCAACTTTAGGAACCACTGCTCTAAGTACATTCTCAAACATAATGTTTTAAATAAGACTTTGTAGAGATCAGTTGACAAAGGTTCTATACTGCGTACAAAATACAGCAAAAGATGAACCATTGCTTCAATCGTAGTCAGTTCTGTATGTTCTGTTCTTTGCATCTGCTACATATTATAACTTACTGAAAATCTTGAAATTTGGGGAGGTTTTGATAATTAATCGATCCAACTTAAAAGTGATAGATAGACGTACCACGGTTTGCGAACCTCTGAGTAACATCATTCGGTTGGCCTATATTTTGTTTAATGTCAGCAATAAACACGTCGCACGCCATTTTGGCTTTTCAGAGTGTTCGGAGACGACATTTCCCTTTTTCCCATAACCGCAGATGATCATTTCTCTGCGCAGTCACTTAGTCACCGGCACTTAAGTGTGCATACATTATGTTATTAAATGGATTGTGGTTAGCGGCGTGCTGAGTATTGTGTGACCCGAGCCAGCGCACTACCTAATACTGATTGTCATCTATTTTGGTAGATGAGAACATGCGACTACACGGGTGGTGCTTCGGAAAATAGACATACCGACGAGTTTTATCGTTGCCAATTTTTTTTATGTAACTATTAACATTACTTTTGATTTATCCTGTGTAAAATCTCCTGCATTTAAACACTGTGCCCCTTTTTGAGGTGTCGCAGTTAATTTAACATATTTCTATATAACCTTCAGTTGCTTTATATCTCCCCCCGTACAAGAAATCATATGAGGGGTATAAAAACAAAGAAAACAAAAAAATAAATAGTAAAATATCCCACTGACATAAACAGTAAAAAGGATTTTTTTTTTGGAATCTACAGGGTTATCTGGAAAACATTAATAACCTCGCAGAACTATATTCCTGCCATGATTATGAGTCGAAAATGTTCAAGCTATCATGACCTAATATCAATATTTATGGAGAGATACGCGACATCAAAGTTTGCATTTTTTTTCAATATTTCTGACTTATTTTTTGTAAAACGTTGGACTATCATTACAGTAACTAATATCAATTACGAAAAATTCATTTGTTTCAATACAATATAAATAAAATGATAAAAACCCTGAAAATTTTCCAATTGGAATTCGGAGGTTTTTATTATTTTATTTGACTTGTATTAAAGGAAATGAATTTTTCATATTCGATTTAAGTTACTGTAATGATAGCCCAACGTTTTACAAAAAATAAGTCAGAAATATTGAGAAAAAAATGCAAACTTTGATGTCGGATATTTCCATAACTATTCATATATTTTCGACTCGTAATCAAGACAGGAATATAGTCCTGCGAGGTTATTAATGTTTTCCAAATAACCTTGTATAGTTTTTTAACACTATTTTATGTCCTTTATAAATTATTTAGATTTACTTAGAAAACAACTGCAAAATTACAGCTTTTTTGAACAACAAATAATAAAGGACTTTCGTATTTGGCATATCCATGAATATAATTTCGCAGTTCATAAAAAGGTTCAAGACAGACACAACCAGATCAGACATTCCCACATCCCACACGTGGTCAGAGATTCATCCCGTCTCAAGCGTCTAGATCATCTCGTCTTACTTAGCTGCTTTAGGAGTGAAATAAGTATTGTACATCCACCAAAAATACGGGGACATTCATCACAAAAGGCCACTAATGGTCGCCAGATATATCCTGTTGCAAGTGACGAAATCTGTTTATTTCTGGCAATCTGTCTAGACGCAATCTACATCCTGCCGGGCGCCGTACCTTACTCATAGGGCAACACGCGCTGACGTACTACAATCTGGTGTGTTACGCCATAACGTCACGAGGGTATAATTAGCCTACACCCGTGAAAAATCACGGGAAATAAAAATAATCAATAACGACCGCGTGTGATACGCAATCTCTAATTATCTGAAGTTATCTTTATTATAATTATTATATTTAGATATGCTAAGGGCCGGTTGTTTCAAGTTGGATTAAAGTAAGCGTTCGTTTAAAGCATAGATTTTTGCGTTCTCCACCAAAAAAACGATCCGCTTTCGTAAATATCTATGCTTTAAATACATAAAAAACTTACTTGCTACTTACTGTATAATATGTAGATATCGTAGAAACTGCTGGATCACACCAGGATTATTTTTCATCAAGTGTGATTTTTTATGTGATTAAATGTGATTTATCTAATTTATTTTTATTTTCAAGGAACTGACCATTTCCTTAAATGTACAACGTCATAAATGGAATGAGATTTCATTATAATTAATGTATTTTATTATGATCATTGAATTCAATGCATTTAGTTGTGTTAATTTAAATTTACCATTTTTGGTCCTGGCGCCACCTAGTGGGTCATACAAAAATGTGTTCTCGAAGCGTTGTGATAAAAAAAGGAGTGAGATGCTTGTTGGTCAATGCCTAGTGATCCAGGATGTCATTCATCATTCCAGATCATTCCAGACCAGCAAGACAGTCCTAAGGTTGTTATTATGGTCGTTAGACATAGTTAACTGTAAATAGTTGCGGATATTTTATTTATTTTACGCCCTCGAAAGCAGTAATCAGTCCTCCCTCTACCTCCGCGGGTAAAGGTCTTCCTCCTGATGACGTTGAATAAGCATTCAACGAAACGTCGAGAATCGTTTCTCGGAAAAACATACGGTTCGATAACGATGTTCCAAGAAATAAAGCATACTTACCTTACATCAGAGGTCGTACTGACAAAATCAGCCGGGTGTCGTTGAAATTAAATATAAAAACAGTTTTCAGCCCCCATAGATCTCACGTATGTTAGGTAGTGTAAAAGATAACACACCGTTCGAGTCTCCAGGTATATACAGAGTATCATGCGACTGTGGAGCGTTCTACATAGGACTAACTAAACGCAATATCGCTACACGGTTGAAGGAACATATTAGAGCAATTAAAAACAACAACTCCAATATATCGGCAATCTGCGAACATGCATCCAATGGGAATCTCTGTCACTTCATCAGATTTGACAAGACAAAAATCTTATCAACAGAACCGCACCTTATACCCAGATAAGTGAGGGAGGCCATCGAAATATACAAACATCCTAATTTAAATAGAGATGACAGTTCCAAACTATCAAGTATTTGACGCCCTGTTCTTACGACATTGATTCAACCCTTGAGAGACGTCGCAGTAAAGTCCGCCGACGTTACTAGTAGGTACATATTGCACACTGGCGACCTCTATTGTAGAAAAAGTGAACACTCCACAACAAAGTGCATATAATTTACGCCCTCGAAAGCTGTAATCAGTCTGCCCTCTACCTCCACGGGTAAGGGTCGTCCTCCTGATGACGTTGAATAAGCATTCAACGAAACGTCGGGAAAAACATACGGTTCGTATAAAATATCCGCAACTATTTACAGTTAAATAAAGTCGGTCCTAGTTTTCATAGCACAGGCGTTTAGCCTATTTTGAAAGCAGTAAGCATATTGATGTGACACATAACGTATCTCTGTTAAAAAAAGATATTGTCACACAATCACTTCCAACGGTATAGCTTAAGTTATTCTAAAGGGTCATTGTATGTAAATGAGTAAAGCTGTCTTCGTGCCGGCGGTAACCGTAGTTGGTGTTGCAGATCCGTACCAGGTCCTGAACGCCGCCTCGCACCGGCTGGTGTCCAGCGGCTCGGGGCAGATCCAGCTGTGGCAGTTCCTGCTGGAGCTGCTGGGGGACTCCTCCAACGGGGGCTGCATCGCCTGGGAGGGCAGCGAGGGCGAGTTCCGCCTGGCCGACCCTGACGAGGTGGCGCGCCGCTGGGGCGAGCGGAAGGCCAAGCCCAACATGAACTACGACAAGCTCAGCCGGGCGCTCAGGTCAGTGCCGTCTGCAAACAGTCTATTCGTGTCAGTCCCTTCCCCTCCAGTAATCTGTCAGCCGCTGTCCTACTCCAGTTCGCGATGCTGACTGCACGCGCGTCTCAGGTAACAAGGAAGTCAAGGGGCGTCATATACTTTTCACATACTTGAAGACTCTGACCAAATGCGACATTTTTCACTAGTAATTTTCCGTATGCGCATGCGGTAAGCTGTGCTGTGGTATCAAGGCGCTAAAAAGCTTACATGTTTCATTGCCTAAAGAAGCCAAGGAGCGTCATCTACTTTTCACATACATACTTGAAGATTCTGACCATGCATGGGGCTAAATTCCAAGAAAATTAGCGTAAATGTAAAACGTGTAAATAAACACAAAAAATTGATAAAAAAGCTAAAAGATTTGCTCAAGAATAGTGATTCTTACCCTTTTTGAAGTCGGGGAGAGTTTTTGATCATACGAAAATTTTGCGAATCATCAAAATCAGTCAGACGCTCTTCCATGTACTCATCTCACACGCAAGTGCTGCCGTCTAGCCATCATTTAAGCAACTTTATCACACACTTGTGCACTGTGAGCTTTAATAATCAGAATTAAATTTAATCCGGCGTAATTAGATGAGCCAGCATTTAGCGGAGCACTTGCAACAAGCGACTACATATATCGATCACGATCGATATATGTAGACATGTGTAAAACACGTTTTAAAATCGGGTTGGGTTAGGTTAGGTTAGGTTAGGTTAGGTTAGGTTGGGCTAGGTTAGGTTAGGTTAGGTTAGGTAAGGTTACATATTAGTTGCTCGATGCTCAAAGAGACGTCGGTACTGAAGAGTCCTTTTCCCCGCAGGTACTACTACGACAAGAACATCATGAGCAAGGTGCACGGGAAGCGGTACGCGTACAAGTTCGACTTCCACGGGCTGATGGTGGCCTGCCAGGCGCAGGCGGCGGGCGGCGGCGCGGGCGGGGGGGACGCCGCCCTGCTGGCCCTGCCGCCGCCCCCGCTGCCGCCGCCCTACTGGCCCTACCAGCCGCCCTCCTTCTCGCACTCGCCGCACCCGCACTCCTACAACTAGCCGCTTCCTGACTTCACGGGCTGATGGTGGCCTGCCAGGCGCAGGCGGCGGGCGGCGGCGCGGGCGGGGGGGACGCCGCCCTGCTGGCCCTGCCGCCGCCCCCGCTGCCGCCGCCCTACTGGCCCTACCAGCCGCCCTCCTTCTCGCACTCGCCGCACCCGCACTCCTACAACTAGCCGCTTCCT